>JAEBDU010009764.1:0-16966 GCA_016802625.1 Heliconius numata | reverse complement strand
ATCTCGATTAGCAAAGTCATTACGGTTATTTACATAAGAACTATTTAACATACATAGTTCAAGTAAATTTATTAATAAGATTTATATTATTATTATTGTAGTAAGATTTTGTCGAATTTTCACGAATAATATTTACAATGAAACCTGGTTTATTGCGATCTTAAGGGACCAAGGATTTTGTACCATTTTAAAGAGGGTTTTTATTTAGCACAGTTTTGAATTAACGTAACAAACATCGAAAAATCCTAGAAATGAAATCGGTGTTAAAAATAATATTAAGGAAGAGGGGAGACGGGTTAAAAGATACGAGCGTGTAACTGTTGCGACAGGCACGCCGCTACTGCTTGTGGGTTCGATTCCCACTCGAAGAAATGTTCTATTTAATATTTACATTTCCTCGCTCTGTTTGGTTCCCAGGTTCCCTCTACCTACCCTGCCTTGTAATACAGCGGGAAGCCAAAATATATTCTGTCCAATCGGATACAAAGCCAGTACCATCGTCTAACTGACCTTTATAACAGATACCTCAAGGACGTCGACGTCCATACATACCCACATTTAGTTTTTGCGTGTCAAAACATAATGAATTAATAGGAACAAGCAAGTTATTTTTTACACGCAGCAATTATATTATTATAATATCGTTATTTGTATTTAATATTAAGCTATAGCAACGGAACGTAGTGTAATTTAAGAACTATTTTGCCCTTGGTCGGTTCTTAATAGAGCGATTTCTAAATATTTTTGAATTCAATGTTGAGATAAAAAAGCGCGGCGTTGAGTCCCGCCACTAAATACACTGTCGTTTCCTACTTTCTGCCTATTTTCGAAACAAATTTGTGTGGAAACTCAATACCGAGCTGTACCTCTTCTCTACCAGAGCGCAGAAATTAGAAAAAAAATACTGCCCTGAGTGGGAATCAAATCTACAACCGTCGTGTTAACAGTCAGACGCTGTCGACGTACTCAAGTTGATAATATGTTATTGTGTCACTACGCTGTAATAAAATTATTGTAATAATTATTATGTAAAATATTTTTTTTTCTTTCTCAATATGATTGTTTAGGATTTCGAAATTTTTTCTTGATTTTGATATAGAAATGATTTCTTCTTTTAACATGCAAAAGTAGTATATCTCCAAGTTCATTTATGGCTACTTTTAAATTATGCCAATCTATATATCAGGTATTTAAAATAATAAAAAGATATTTGCATCAATCGGGACTTCAACCTAATACCTTCTAATTGATATGACTTAACACGTTTTAAATTTAACTACAGAAGTAAACCGACATACTGTATTTACATAATTAGTATGTAGATAATTACTTTTAGCACACGAGATTATAATGAGTTTTAAATCGTATTCAGATAAATGTTCCTATTAAGATCCCTTTAATAACTTCTATGTTATAATATTTAAGCTAAATATTCAACTTTACGCCGAATTCTGGAGGAATTCCGTGGTGAGTGACGGAACTCAACGCCGCGGTTTGCCTTGACACTAGAACGAAGAGATTTATATTAGAATATGTATTTTTCTAATTTTTTAAAATAAAAAATAAAGTAAAATATTTTTTTTAGCTTCACACTGTATACCGCAAAAAACAGGGTACGCAGAGGAAAATTTGTGTTTAGACTCTGCGTTATCCACTCTCCGTTAAATTTTCGAGGCATTGCGTATGAATGGCGGAACTCTATACCGCTCTCTATACCGGCTTGTTTGCTCTAATCTTGAACACAACTGAATCAATTTTGATTAAGTTTTCACGAGTATTTTAAAAGTTTATATATCTATTTAAGTCTAATTTGGATTGTTGAAATGCATTCTTTCTTTACGCATCTCCATAGTAGATATACTTATAAAGAAGATAAGATAAGTCACTTGTATCAAAAATCTACTGGGAATCGAACTCACAACCATCGCGTGTTCATTAATTAGGTATGCACGATAACTTCAAATACTTAGTTGCGATTTTTAATATCGCGTGCAATCAAAATATTAATTACATTTGTCTATTTTTAAAAGGGAAAACCGTATATTGCGATGTTAATGCAATGTTTATATTTAAAATTAGTTTCAATAGACAGTTTGTGATGTTGATTTCCGTTAAATAGTATGCAATATTTTTTAATGAGTAAATGAAAGAAAATGAATAATAAGTATGTATTTTGTATGAGGTAGAAATTATGGCGCAGCGGCACAAGGGTGTGACTGTAACGCGGCGGTTGTGGGTTCGATCCCCCACTCGAGGAAATGAAATATTTATTTACGTTTCTCCACTTTCCACTGGTGCCATTACTTCGCTCTAGTGGCTTTGAGTTCTGCCACTCAACACGCAATGCCTCCGGAATTCGGCAGAAAGTGGGGAAAGGAGTGTCTTAATACTAGGTTCCCTTTGCCTTCCCTGCTTTGTGAGGGATACCGTTTTTCACTATTCAAAATTGAGACATTGGATGATGGGTGGTGAAAATCAACGCTGCGCTTTGTAGTGAGCCTATTACAGTGGAGGACTAAAATAATTATTTTTTCTAATGGGGACCGAAGATACAACTATGATATGAGTTCAATATGTCAATTAGGTATAATTTAATAAAAAAAAAAACTATTATTGTTAGTTTAGCTTCTGCGGGCGAGATAGAGCGTGAAGCTTAGCTTCTTATTTGAGGGAGGAAAGAGTTTTCGTTTGTCACGGGCCGCATAAAAAATATATAATATTTATTCATAACTCCAAAGCATTATGATATATAATAAATCACGATTGCTTGTTCATGATTAAAGTTACGTAAAAGATTTTGTACAGAGATAGCGTGTGTTGTAAAGTAAATTACACGTTTTCATTGTTGTTAGTTTCTTAAGAACTATATTTTTTTAAGATTATTTCTTTATTATTTAGCCTTAGACTAGATATTCATTAGGCCTGAACGACCCTTTTTTTAAAAAAACCTGTGGGAGATCTTTTCGTCATATATAAAATACAAAGAGTTTCGAATTAGGACGTAAAACAGAGAACAGATTGTCTTAAAGCTTAGTGCTTGTCGTGACGGACAGACAGACGAACAAAGTGATCCTGTAAGAGTTCCATTTTATACTTTTAAGACAAGAATCCTAAAAAAAGACGTTATTTTTGCCTACAAATCCATATAAAAATATAGAAATATATTTAACAAATATAAAAAAAATCATATATTATCATTTCACATTACCGTTATAGAATCACAGATGATAATAAATAATAAATAATAATTCCAACTGCAAATGCTCTACAATGACCGGAACTAACCTAAATGAATCATTGTCATATAAACGTTTTGTAAATGCTTTAAGACCGCGTCCCACGATTTACAACGTGACAATAGTGTAAGGAAACCATAATGACTTTGTTTTTTCTATCGATTAAGGTTTTGATGCTTTGTCGAACGATCGGAGAGAGCGTGGTAAGTGGTCACGCAACTTTGTTCTTCAGTAATAGAGACATTCCGTGGGGAACATACTGTATCCCGTATATAGCAGGCAAGCCTAGGGAACCCAGTGTTAAGGCACTCCGTTCCCGTTCCCCTTTTTCCACCAAAATCTCGTGGCGTTGAGAGTCGACTAGCGGTTTAGCGTACATCACTCATTTATAATGATGAAATATTTATTACAATAGTATGTAAGAGCTGATGATAGTATCGATAGTTAATCATCTTGTAACACGGATTGGCATATCGTTTATCTTTTTATATCTAAAGCGGATATTAATGTTGGAAATTAGAAATTGTTACAGCATAAAGAGATAGTATGAGAATGTGACATAAAACATTATGCAAGGAAAAATTAAGAATGTAAGTGACAGTTAATGTTCGAATCTCCTTTAATTATTTTTTTTTCAGATATATTTTTTATATATTATTTTCAGATTACTTTTGAATCATCGAATAAACATGCATACATCATCAGCTTGGAAGAGGTGTGCTGATAAGAGAGACGAGCCGACACTGAAATTCAGCCAGCTGCTCTTTTCGATTTTCTTTTACTCTGCATAATATTTAAAAGACTTTAATTCCAAACATATATATGATTTCATTTTTCCTGTTCATTAATGAAGCTATATTTATGAAAACTCGTATTTAGTTATACTAGAGACTCCAACGCAACTTCACTCACTTAAATAATAATAAAAGAACAAAGTTTCATAATAATCGGTTGAGTAATTTTAGCGTGAAAGAGTATCTAACAAACAAACTTACAATGAGATTTGTAATATTAGTATGATATGAAAGATTACGAGAATAAAGTACAATTTAAGAATTAAATTAAATTAATTAAATATATATTTTTTTATAAATTTTCCAAACAAAAAGCATTATCATTAAGACATTGCAACCATTATCTCGATAAATCACTTTTAAGTTATTTTTTAAGATAAGCTATAATAATTCGCGATAATTGTAATGCACTGACATTATGCGTTTTTTTACCTATTTAATACGAATAAGTATAGTTTAATATTTACTTTTTTATTAATATATTTCTTGTTCCATCTACTGGTATGCGTGCTATATTATGTTTGTTTGTCACCCTTTTCCTCCAAAACAGCTGCACAGATTAACATCAAACTTTGAATGTATCTTTGAACGGTCATTGGTGTTACAGTCAGTACGTACTATCAGCTGAATTATTGGAAACTATGTACATATTATTCCCACTCGAGGGAATAAAAAAATAATAATATTTTCGTTTCTTTGCTCTGATGTCGAGACAACGCGTTATTTTAATGTAACTATTAAGAAATAACCTTTAGAAGATTATTAAGTTATTTTTCAGCGTATATTTTATTTTAAGTATAATTTATAAAAACTGATTAACTTACCAAAATTACTAAAGAACAAATTTCAAGGCAAAAAATTTAATGTTCCTCAGGTTAACAAAAACTAATTACTTACTAACTGAGCTTAAATTTAAGTAACGAGTATAGGATAGAAAAATGCAGTAAAATAATATTTTTTCAGTATACTCGAGATTATGATATATTTCCAATAGGATTACTACGATAAAATATATATTTTCGATACTTTATCATTTACATTGCATTTTAATACTTAATTTGTGATTTGAGAATTTTTAATCCACGCTTATGAAGAGCTTCACGCTTACTTTGCGTTAAAATGGGCTGGTAGTAGGTAATGGTTCGAATCCTAGGCTACTGCGTTTGTGTGCATTTGCATAAAGCGGTATAGGAGAAGGGGAACTGAGGCCAGTTCTGGCGCAGTGACACAAGCGTGCGACTGTAAGCGCGACTGATTGTGGGTTCGACTCTCATTAGAGGAAATGAAATAATTAATATTTTCATTTCCTCGCTCTGGTAACGAGGTAAGGTGCAGCGCTAAATTCCGCCATTTAACACGCAATGCCTCAAGAATTGATTGTAAAATGGATAATAGAGTGTTTTAACACTAGGTTCCCTCTGCCTACCCTGCTATGTGCGCGACACAGAGTGAAGCTAAAAGTTTTTTTAGCTTTTTTACAGTCAGACGCTATACCATTACGCATTAAAGAAAAATATATTTATTTACAAACTTTAGTAACAAATGTAATTAATATTAGTATGAAAACCGACCGTGACTGTACAATACCTATTCCTATTAACAAAGCCTGGGGAAGTCTAAAGAGCAAATACTGAATTTTGCAAGACTCTTGCACAATTAAGTCGTTTAGCGCAACACTACGCAATGCCTAGATACCTTTAGGCATAATGCCAGTACTAAAATAATTTAGGTGCCGTAAAACTATAGGTGTCGTATAATTCTAATTAAATTGTTGACGACATTTATGAATTATCCTTACATATAACTTATATTATTAATGTAGAGCGTCTGAGTATTAATGGTTGTGGGTTCGATTCCCAACCGAGGGAAATTAGTTGAGTTGAGTTCTCCTTGTTGAAATTGAATATAACATGAAATGCGATTAAAAAAAAACCAATAATAAAGGCCGGTCGTAGTGCAGGGACACAAGCGTGCGATTGTAAACGCGACAGGTTGTAGATTCAATGCCTATTCGAGCAAAAGAAAAGTTTCTTATTTTCATTTCGTCGCTATAGTAATAAACCGAAGCACAAGCGCAAAGTGGAGAACGGAGTGTCTTAGTATTAGGTTCCCTCCTACACTACAAAATTTTAATCTTTTCAACTGTACTCTGCATCTCTGCAAAAAATCATATAATGATAAATATTTCTTTAGTTTGTGATATTTCCTATAATGACATCGAACTTTCACCTTTGACATATATTTAATGTTTATCAATTTTACGCCTACAATACAGTACAGTATTTTTTATCAACTGTGACTTATGTGTACACTAGCGACCCTCTTGCGGCTTCGCCCGCTTTTACTACTGGATTATTCATATAATGTATGTTTGCAAAGCATTTAAAATAATGTGAAAATTAATTAAACCCTAATGCAACCCGCATTTTCGTAGTTTCAATAAGAATTTTTAATTGTTTTACACAGCAAGGATTTTTTAGTAGGTACCGTAATTTTAAATCTGTGCTACTAATCTTTTCAAGTACTTATTAAAATATAGTTAAATGACTATTTTTAAACGGGATAAATTATAAACAAAAACCTACCTACTAATAACTACTACAAAAAATATGAAACCAAATATATCGCGCTGAAATAATGCATTCAACCCCAATTATCCAATATGTGCAAACGCATCTAAGTCTTCGTTGCTATAGAGGCGGGTTTTTTTTTCGAGCTTGTGGTTAATGCTGAAGAGGGTATTCTATCCCTGATGAAAAGCAAGCACTATGTGGCTGCCTGTAAGAAAAATTAAATAGAATGCATCTGCCGGGAATCGAACCCCGGCCGCCCGCGTGGCAGGCGAGCATTCTACCACTGAACCACCGATGCGTTTAAGGCAGGCGGCGCAGCGGACGCGCTTGTATAAGCAAAACGTCGCGGGGCGCGGTATTTTTTGATATTGTAACAACTTCTAAAGTACTGATTAAGATGAAAAACAGTAAAAGACAGTGTTGGTCTACATTAAATGGCCAACGTAAATGATATACTTATTTATATGCTGAGAGTAAGGGATAAGTGAAACTTGAGTAACATACAGCTGATGTGTCATCGGCGTGATGTGTCAATAATTAAATGCGTTTTTCTCTAAAACTATTCGCAATTTCGAAATAGTGTTAAAAGGAAATTTTATCTTCGTTTAACGTAGAAATTTAATAAAGTATTTTAAAGGATAAGGATTAATACCATTATGGAAAAATATGACTCACAATAAAAAATATATTGAAATTATTATTTTTAGACAGAAAAATGATCACTACACGTTATTCTTAATGATACGAATATGTTCTCGCGGACTTTTTTGTAGATCTCATTAAGAGGAACAATACTCCAGTACATTTTTTTCATGTAGTACTTACCATTAAAACAGCGCATGCGCGAAAGTGTCTCAACGGGTAGGACTTTATACATATTTATCGTATTTATGTTAATTTACATAAGAATGTACAAATAATAAACTATATATAAACCTTCTACGAAAAATACTCGACCTAATGGTGAAAACCGCATAAAAATCCGTTGGTTGGTTTAGAAGAAGAAGAGTTAGAAACAACAGACAGACACGAAAAGCGACTTTGTTTTATAAGATATAGGATAGGATATACATATGCAAAAAAATTTTTCAGTTTCTCTGTTTTTCCTAGTGTTAAGACACTCCGTTCTTTTCGAGCCATTGCGTGTTGAGTGGCGGAACTCAACGCCGTGATATATCTGGAGAATAAATTTAATCATCACTCAAAGTTCGGATCGAACCCATAACCATTGCATTTACAGTCACGCTAATTCTCTACGCCACGAAGACCTTAATGTACATATGTACATACTTGCCGTCAAATTCTGGAGGCATTGCGTGCTGAGTGGAGAAGCTCAACGCTGATATTGTTTTATTTAAACTTTTAAATTACAGACAGTCTTTATTTTGCTGACATTGCTTAAATTAAATGGCAGTAAAACCCAGATGACGTTTAACTTTACATAGTTCTATAATAGTTAACATAGTAAATTACATATAAATGAGAAGTGACATCTGCCTCACGCCTTCAACCCGTTCGTTGTTACGATTTTAATGCGCATAATAGTATTTAATTGCTAAATTATATGATTACATATAAACTTTTTTTTTTGTATCGTCAGGTTTTATCTTGATCACAGTAAGATAGGCAAGTAGAACCTATCGTCAAGGACGCGGAACTCAACGCCGTAGTATATCTTACAAATGCTGGGATATATAAATAATTCTATAACTCCAATTTTGGGTATTGAACCCGCAACTACTGTACATTTTCCTAACTGTGCCACGATGATTTCAATAATATAATAGGTATAATGTAACTATTGAAAACAGATGTAAAATTTGTTATTAGTCATACGCGTGGGTTTTAGATAAAGCTTATTTAGTATTTACAGATGAACATTTCAATTTTATACATATTTTCTATAAAATATTTATTAAAATGACTTTTTAATACATGTTTATTTCTATATCATTTTCTAGACAATTTTAATTTGTTAATATAAAATCTCATGATTTCCTATACCTGCAGGACTTTTGAGAAATCTTCTATTAGTGCGGGTAGCACACACTCACCTACTACTAAACTACTACCTTCACCTTTTTTACTCACTGACCCAAGAAACTTACTTGCCAAATTTCAGCGTTCTACGCCGCGAAGTTTCAGCTGTGGGTAGACTGTCAGTTGCTAAATTACCGTTGAGTTTTATATAATAGCTATAGATTATAATATAACATTACTCTATGAATCGTCGTCATTTAGTTTCATAATATAGAATAATTAAAACACTTAAAGTAACTCTCACTCTCGACTTTAAAGATAACCAAAATATTTACTCAAATTATTATTTCATAATTTTTTTAAGTGTCTCAATAATTTTTAAAGATTATACAATTATGAAATTATGAAATTGCTGAAGCCGTCCTGGACGGTTTTCAGGAGGTGTGGTGGTAATTTCCAATTATTTTTACCCCATTTTGCATCGTATGAAGTTTTACTGTTTTCGATTAACTTTAAATGGCTAATAGGCCATATAAAGTTTATTATATATTACGTTTTGGCAATACATGGTCCTGATTTTTCATGGGCCGTTGTATTTTGACTAGACTTATTTCTAACATTGCCTTATATTCTCCAATCGTGTAAACTGACACGATACGAACGCCATAACCAATTGAACTGAACAGAATAAGTCATTAATTATACCACTTTTTCTATCTAAATGAAGAATGTCCATAAAAATTGTAATGTGCATATTAGGGTTTATTGCCGTCGTTAATTATGTTATTCTAACAGAATAAGGTTTGCTGTAAAAAATGAATTTGAGGAATGAAGTAGTGGCGCAGTAGTGCAGTGTCTGACTGTAACGGTTGTGAGTTTGATTTACACTGGGAAGAATTAATTATTTCCTCGCTCTGATAAGATAACATAGCGACAACGTTGACTTCTCAAGACTCCAGCGGAAAGTGGAGAACGGAGTGTTTCAATCTGTGACTATAAGCGCGACGGTTGTGGGTTCTATTCCCACTCGGGAAAATGAATTATTATTTTCTAGTATTTTCATTTCTGATAAAATTACTTTATTTAATTTAAATAATTTTAATTTCCTGGAGGCAATAGGAGGCAAAAGTGTTCAGTGACGGAACTTAACTCCGTGCTTTACCTCGATACCAGAGCAAGGATATGAAAATATTAAATAGTTAAGTCGAGAGTAGGAATTTGAAAAAAACATATGAATTAATTGAAATTAACTGTCATTAGAAATTTATAAAAAGATCTTATTAACACATTCTATCTAGATTTTATTTTTAAGTCCTAACCTTGAAAGATGCCAGAATATAATGAAAATAGCCAGTTCGAAATTAAAAAGAAAAAGGTCAATATCAATATACGATAATTGCTAAATGAAATAAAACAATTATTTTATAGTTATAATTAAAAACGAATAAAATAGTTGTGTTTACACAAAAGCAAACTGCTGCCCGAATTGGAGATATAACATACTGAGTGGCGAAGTTAAACATCGCAATTTGTTACATGAGAGCGATAGAAGGAATCATCCCTTAGGTGAGAATCGAACCTACAACCATTGCGCTTACAACCACCCTACTGCGTCAGAATGGTATCGCACATTAAATTACATAATTAATTAATTATTAGACCGTCATGGCTCAGGAACACAAGCGTTCGACTGTAAACGCGACGCTTGTGGGTTCCATTCTCATTTACGTATTCCGCGTAATTTTCGTGGTGAATCATTCGTCATCAAATTAAAAAAAGCTTAAAGAAAGAGAGTAATATAACACCCCGCTTCAATCGCTGTGAAATTAAATATAATCATTCCCCCGAGTGGAGTTTGAACCCATAACTATTGCGGACCAACGTTTTATTTACATGTAGATAGGAAAATGCAGATGACATAATTTTATTAAAAAGTTTTATCAAAGGATTATCGTAAAAAATGCATCGTATCGATAATGGCAATGTCATTATAATGTCTTTCGGTTGCTAGTCATGTTAATCAACGTAAATATGAAGTAATCCATACCTATATTATAAATTCGAAAGTAACTCTGTCTGTCTGTCTGTCTGTCTGTCTGTCTGTCTGTCTGTCTTTTACGCAATCAGGGCCAAACCGCTAATTTAATTGTGATAAAATACTCATATAGAGATACTTGAGGGTCCCGGGATGAACATAGGATACTTTTTTTTTCTCATATTTGTAATATTTTCGATATATACCAATATATTAAAATAATTAATTTGACAAACAATTTATTCCGCCATGTTGATAACAATCGTCGCTACGCGTTGCTAAGCAACGGCTTGCAAAGTTTGTTGTTTTAAAAAAACGTCACCCAAAGTGAGTTTGCTTAATGCATACATGGCGCGCGCCGATATAGATTTGTATACATTAACAAAAATTGGATGATTTCTATAATTTGATATTCATCCTTATGAAAATAAATATAATAGTCACTTTTAGCATTTCATCTAGATGGAAATTATAGTTTACTGTATAACATTCTAATAAATAATTAAGATGTCACTGATTCCAAATGACCTAGCCTACGAGTGGTATAGTATGACCGACGCGAACGGGCAGATGACTTTGATGATTTTGTAAATTTTTATATATTTTCTATTATTACTATTATTTTTTATGTAATTATTTG
Source organism: Heliconius numata (assembly GCA_016802625.1). Taxonomy (NCBI): domain Eukaryota; kingdom Metazoa; phylum Arthropoda; class Insecta; order Lepidoptera; family Nymphalidae; genus Heliconius; species Heliconius numata. The sequence goes on along the minus strand of JAEBDU010009764.1, from coordinate 5,708 downwards.
CTGCTTATAATTAATTTATCTCAGTTCGGTTATCTATACCGATGTTATACACTTAAAATATCGCAATTTTAATCATTTGGGATTTTATTTAATATTGTTCGCAAAAATTAATAATTATTTGATATAGAAAAATGTTTAGTACGCGCGCACGGCTAACTTTAGGTACTTTTTCTAATATTAAGAATTTCCTTTAGTTACTTTTACTTCTTTTGTTTGTTCATTTCGGTTACTCAGATATTTTTTCTAATAATAAATTTCCACTTATTATTATTTTTTAACTTATTTTAATTACTTAGGCTCATATTTTTGCGGGCGTAGCCGCGTCCGGGCCCACTAGTACTTTATATATGATAAAGCAGAGTGTCTTAACACTACGTTGTCCCTACCTATCATGCTATAAACGGTTATTAAAGCAAAAAAATATTTCATAATACATATTTTTAAAGTTCCATTTTTTTTCTATTAAGTAAAAAACAACGCTAATAGAATAGTTTGTTGTTCGTTTAAGTGTGTCTGTCTTTCTGCAGGTCCGTCAATTTAGATATTTTTCTCGAGAACTCTTGAAAATCTCGAGCTGAAATTAACATCAAATACAGTCCCTTGTATCTGAAGGAAAATCTAACTATATTTGTAATGAATGCATACAACTGCAAGCTTAAATTTATCAATTTTCACAATATATAATTATGAAATCAGTCAGTGAGCATGTCTTACTCGCACTTGACCGATATTTTTTTTTAACTCCATTATAAAAACTTTAGATTTAAATAAAAGTATTAAAAAAATAATTGAACTTCAACTGCGGCTTACCAAAAAAGTTGATTAATGCTTTTAACCTTTACCTTATGGTATAATTTTCCCAAAAGAAAAAAAGTACGTGTAATTAGTATGTGAAGGTTCGCTTTTTTAATGAATATATTTCATAATTGATATGTCGTATTATGTTATACTAGTTTTTATATAAAATTAAATTTAGATATGGATAATTATTTAATATTTGAATGTTTTTCAATAAAAGTTATCTTTTAAGCTTCAGATAATGTGTCTGTTCTGCAGTAACAATAAGGCAATATTATAATTCATAACTTTTTTCATTTATATTTTATAGCTTCATGCTGTATCCCGCACGTACCAAGGTACGCAGAAGGAACCTAGGAACCTAGCGTCGAGGCACTCCATTCCTATTAAGACACTTATGTTCCCTATTTTCGCTGAATTCACACAAAACAAAAACTAGATATTATTAAATTTAAATACGACATAATTACAAACTAAAAATATGACTAAATAGGTCACGGGTTCAAGTCCCGCTGCGTTCTACATACAAAACAATACGCTGCATTCAAAAGCGGACCCATTTGTTTATTTTTTAACTAGACCAAAACAATCTTAGTAAACCACGCTACTCTACTATGTTTATAATTTTATATATAAAACTTACCAGTTTAATCTTTAATTTATTACAAATATAATTACACTTAACTTTTATAATATATTTTATTAAGTTTTATATATATTTTAATATAGTTTTATATATTTTTCACTCACGTTCACTGTGTACTAGAATCGCGTCATACATCGCCAGAGACTAAAGGCTGACTGAACGTTCCAAGTATTAGAGTAACAGTAGTAGACTGGTATCGATTACATTTTAAATTTTTTATTGAAATAATTACATTTTTTTTGATAACTTTGGATAAAGCGAAAAATTGGTTTGAATTTTAAATTATTAAGGAAATACTTGTCTAAAGATAAGGAACAAGTCATATTTTTTAGGGAAATATGTAAAAATTGTTAAGTGATAGAAGAAATATATGTAAAGAAATTGTTTATATTATATATTTTTTATGTTAAAATTCAAATTAAGTTATAATTGACGACTGTTATAGTGTAGGGGCACAGTGTGTGATCGTAAATACACACAATGGGGTGTTAGTTCGATTCCTACTCGGAGGTATATATTATTTAAGCACAACTTTACAACTTTTAAAATAAAAATAATTTTAAACAACTTTAAACTTTTAAAATAATGTATTAAGTAGAAGAAACTAAAATAATTACTTATTAAATTTTGCACTTACTAAAGATATAAATGATTAATATGATACAAGTCTACACCAAATGATTCAAGTACTATAGAATATGCTTGAGGCTATAAATTGTAGTAACTGTAGGGTGTAACAGTAACGTAATTTATTTATTTATGTAATTTATTGATAATATTTTCATTTCTCCGCTCTGGCACCAAGGCAAAATCCCGGCGTTAAGTTCCATCACTCAAAACGCAATGCCTGCTGAACATAGGGGGAATAAGTGTGTTGGTACCCAGGGAGCCCAAGTGGCTCCCTGGGTACCTTACTGTGGGCGGAAGACGGCGTGAAAGTGAAAAAAAAACTAAAAAAAAAAAGTCAAAATCAATCATCGCGATTAATAATTCAGATGCGAACCGTTATTCGTAAATCTTTATAAAGCTTCTTTGTCGAGAGTTTGCTTAATAAAACCCACTAATCTCAGCATTTCATTCTTTTGTGTTATTCCACACTTAAGAAAGAAAAATACTTTTTATTAGAGGCGCGGGTTCAAATCCCGCTATGTATAATTTTTATACAAAAATATTTTTTTAGTGTCACGCTGTATGCCGCACTTAGCAGAATAGGCAGGCACAATCTTATGTCAAGACTCTGCGTAAGCTTATTATTAATAATTAATATTATCAGCCCTTTACGATGGGACGTGTCCATCTATATAAGATGCAATGGTTGATCCTATGGGACTGTGAGTCCAAATTACGTGAAAATAAGGTGGAAACCATGACCATATATCGGGGATATATATAAAATTTATAATTTAACTTTAAAATTTTTAAAGTACCACACTTAGGAACAAACGTATGGCTTAGTTGGCTTGGAGAACGCTTGGAGGATTTCCTAAGAGGGGCAGATTCAAATCGCGTGACGTTCAAAATTTTTATACTTTTTCTTAACAAGTATTATTCTTAATAAGTACATATAAACAAATTATATAAATATATTATTATAATTAAATCATTGCAAATATTTATTGTTTATCTTCTTAAATAATGAGGAGCTACTAATTAGTATTTTAAAAGACAAAGTCAAATAGATCGACTAATGTCAATAAAATAATAAGGAATAACATAACGACTTACATATAATAAGAATTAAGAATGTCGTTTAATATATGGATATATTAAATAAATAATGCTCCAATTGTTTTTTTTTTTTAATTTTATTCTTGCTTGAGGAAATGTCAATAATAAAAGATAGAGTGATGTAATAAAAATAGATTACCCCATAAATACAGGAGCTACATATACCTACTTAGAAGATGTGTTGAAAATAATAAGTGTTTGGAATAAGTTCAAAATAATTAAAGATTAGAAAATCAAAAAGATGACAATAATTATTACGATGTATCACATGGGAATTATATATTTAATATTTTAATTTCTTCGCTCTTGTAAAACGCAGCGTTGACTTCCTCCACTCAACACGCAATGCCTCAAGAATTCGGCAGAAAGCGCGGAGTGTCTTAACTTTCAAAATTAAGACATTCGTCAAGATATGAGACATTCAGTCAGGATGTCGCAAACAGTATAATTGGTGTAATCAGTGTTATAGGATGTAAAACTAGATTAAATGTCAGGGCTGGTAGTAATGACTGTGATTTTATATGGTTATAAAAATATATAAGAATTTATTTATATCTTAATGACAATGTAAAACATGTATGCACATTAACATTATTGTATTCTAAGAATTTGTTTTTAACACAACGAACGAATTATTGTATAATTGTATAATAACGAATTATTGTATAATTTCACCATTTTTTTTTATATTTACCATTCAATGTAAAAAATATTGTAATCTGTGGTCGTTGCAGAGTTGTGCTCTACTTGTAGCGCCTTATCGCAGAAGTGATGAGTGTTCAACTGCATGACAGCCATAATCAAAAACTGAACTTGGACAGAGAAGGGAACCTGGGACCTAGTGTTAAGAAACTCCGTTTCCATTAAGTCACTTCCGTTCCCCACTTTGTGCCGAATTCCGAAGACATTGCCGAACTTAATGCCTCTCGAAAATATTAAATGTTTAATTCACTAAGTTCTCTACTTCACTTTAATTTAAGATACATTATGTGGTAGAGTAAAGGACCGTTAAATCGAAATTTGTGCAGCAGATCGTGGAAATACGACCACATCGGAACCCAAAATCGATAGTTGTGGGTTCGATTCCTTCTTAAGGAAATGGATTATTTACATTTTCCCGCACTAGTTGAGAACATGTAGCGTTGAGTTATGGCACTAGGCCTAGGTTTTCTTTGCCTACTCTGCTATATGAAAATCAATATGTGACGCAACAAGAGTAGTCGAAATTATATATATTAAGAAATTCTTCTAGATGGTTTCACGGTACTTACTTTTTGAAATTGCAAGCTGCAAGTTAGTGTTTTACCGCGATCACTGTTCAAGAAAGCATAGCGACAATAACGCTACTTTGTTATATAAATGTGTACAGTAAGAAAAATGGGGAATTACTTTTTAGGGTTCCGGTTGTCAAGGGAACTAACGGAACCTTTATAGGACTCTTGTTAACCGTTACCAACACTTTGTTATCTGTCTGTTCATTTGTCAAGACCATTTATCTCTATATCGCGTGGAAATATTAAGATGAAATTAATATGAACTATCCAGGTCTACACTTGAAGCACAGAAAAAATAAGTTTCTAAGTCAACTCAATCAAAATACAAACAAAACCTTACTGCTTACTTCCCATGGAACTGGGAGCAAATAAATGAATACATCCAATATATAGCTATTAAGCTATAAAACAAAATAAGTGTCAAAGATATTCTGTTCTACTATGTTCAAATATGTTGTTTAGATCTACCATTAATGGAAATGAAATTAGAGCGAAGTTATGGAGTTTCTTAACACTAAGTTCCCTCTTTCGATAGAGCGGGATACCGCAATATGAGGGATACAGCGTGAAGTTTAAATAAATAATATTAAATGCCTTTATAAGTATATCATGGCATTAGTAGAGGTCATTTACTTCATCCCAGGGTCCAAGGCAATCGCTTTCGATCGCCGATCTTATGGGTTTAATAACCACAGGCCGTTGACTTCGTCGTTGTTTTCGTCACGCAATGGTGAATATTTAAAAGTTTTTTTTTGGAAGTGTTTAATTTTTTATGTATATGTAAAATCCTATGAAATGACGCCATCGATTTAAAATTGAAATAATATGAAATATTAATTTAAAAACTCATTTTAAAAATACGCTTTCTTAATTTTTTTTCATTGTGTATTTTGCTGAGGCGGCCATTTTGGATTAACAACATCAGAACTGAAGCCGTACTTCCCCAATTCCCACTTTTCGTACAAAAAAGTACTAAAAAAGAAAAACACTAATATATAGCTAAAAGTAATAATACAATTGTTATTTTTTTTTTATATTTTAAATGTATTTTTTTTATAATAATTTATATTTAAAAATGTAAAATTCATTCACTTATTTAATAAAAGTATATTCTGTATAAATTACTAACACCTAAACTGTATAGTCCACTTGAAATTTCACAATATTGTATAACTATTGAAATTCATATTTTCCACACGTTTACTAATATACCTGCATATGTATAACGTCATAGTTATTGTTTCCTATACATAGGTGAAAGG
>JAEBDU010009762.1:0-13159 GCA_016802625.1 Heliconius numata | reverse complement strand
AACGTAATAACGATAAGTTTGAATACATTTTATTATATATATGTATCTTAGCCACTAAGTTCCATCTGCCTATCCTGCTATGTGCGGGATACAGCGTGAAGCTGATTTATTTTTTTATATATGTTACTGAAAGTTGGAATATTCCTTAACATATCTCGATATGATTTTTAGTTTCCGAGATATCTTTATACAGATATACAAACAAGTTTAAGTAGATTATATTCAAATATTACTAAATTCCAACAATTACACATATATATGTATAATAATAAAAATTAATATAGAACTTATTCTTAAAGTTGGTTAAAAAACAAATAGATAAAAGTAGGTTTAAACAGACAGACACTATAAAAAATATATCCAAATCATATAACATTATAGAGGCTATATTGTTTCTGAAACGAAAGTGGACTTGCTAGAGCGTAACCGCTCGGGCTCTTATTTCGCTCTTGCGGTCGCTTTACTTTCAAATATTGTGAGTCTCAAAAGATTCTTTGAAAGTATGTCTAATGGTTTTAATGCATTGGTATAGAGTATAGAAAGTTCCTATTTAAAGATTATTTTAGCTACACGCTATAGGGGATCTGGGAACCTAGTTTTAGGACACTTCCGGTTCCCACTTTCCGCCGAATTCGGGAGGTTTTGCGTGTTGAGTGGCGGAGTTTAAGGCGCTTTCTTTCATCACCAGAGCGAGGATAAGAAAATATTAAATATATTACTTCGCCGATCTATAGTCGCGTCTTTGTATTTAAATTAGTAAATTTTAAGTAAGCATTATAACAAAGTGGATTTGGACCAGTGGGACTACATGTGACTGTAAACGAGAAAGTTGTGGGTTCGATATCCACTCAGAGATTCTTGTACCGAGGGAACGGAAATGTCTTAATGGAAGTGGAGTGTCTTAGCACCACTAGGTTCCACGTTCCCTCTGCCTACCATGCTATGTGCGAGAAATAGCGTGAAACTAAAAAAAAATAGAGAGATTCGAAAGTGTATAATAAAACAATTATATTCTAACCGCTAGCTCACTCATAAGTATTTTAAATAGCAAAGTATGAAACTAATGTGCGTCAATACACTAATTAATAAACATAGTACGTAATTCTTTTTTATAAGAATATTTGTTGGCTTCCGTTTAAATTTCTATACTTTTTATATTGACTCATAAAATGTTTGTCTTTGAATCTCACACACAAATCGCAGGCAGTGGGTTCGACTCTTTGTTAAAATTAATTAAGGATTTCAACAAAATTATGTATACTAATACAAAACCATTATGGCTTTGGGTTTTATCTCCACTAGAGGGAGTAAATTATTTTCATATCCCTGCTCTGCTAAGGCAAATTGCGACATTGATTACAAGCAGTATCTCTAATTAGTAAAGCCAGCTACGGAGTGTCTTGACACTAGGTTCCCTAGTATCAGGAAACCTTACTAGGTTTCCTTACCAAGTAACCGTCTATAGCAATATGTAAGTTGCTAAAATCAATGTGAATATAACAACTTATATTACTAGTGCTTTGAATACCAGTGTAAAAGTTTTGCCTGTTTTGCTAGCAGATAACGGATGAATACGATAATTATTTTCAACTTCACACGATATAGGTAGGCAAATGGAACCTAGTGTTACAGACACTCCGTTGCCCATGCACCATACAATTTCACACTCACTGCGTGTTTAGTGGCCACACTTTATCTTGTTGCGAAAGCGGGAACTTGAAAATAATTCATCCCCTAGTACGAATCGGACCGACAACCGTATAAAGTGCAGTCTGACGCTACAGATCAATCAAAAAAATTATCCACTAAATTATTTAACATTTACCAAAACGGAACCCTAAAATTAGTAACTACTAAATCATTTGATACTATGTAGTATTAGTAAAGACTATATCCGCCTAAGGTTCCTTAAGGTCGGTGATCTAAATATCAAACAATTGAATTTGTAGGTAAATCAATATAATGGACGATACTCCGATACTCATTGGTATCAGTTTTGTTCTAAAGTGATTAACTCAACTATGATAAAAAAAGCCGTAGAGGTGTTTGATTTCTACTTGTGGAAATTAAATATTTTAATTTCTCAAAAGCACAGCGTTGAGTTTCGCCACTCAACTTGCAATGCCTCAAGAATTGAGTCAGTGCCTTAATGGACAACTAAGTATACACACTAGGTCCCCAGGTTCCCTCCTTCTACCCTACGTTATACAGCGTAAGCCAAAAAAAGGGCGAAATAAAATCCTGCTTTAAGTTTTTGTTTAAATATAAATATTTTTAGATAAAACCGACACGACTAAACAAACAAATCTCATTATGTTATTCATCTACTTACCTATTTACTTCGGATTTAATGAAAAAACCTGCATAATCTATGAAATCTTATAAACATTCACAACGTCTATTTAAAAATGTAAACTGCCGTAGGTAGGTACTTGTTATTTCAATTCAATATTTAATTTATTTCTAGAAAAACAAATCATAATTTTTTAAAAAGTTTACACCTGAAGCTATGAAAGGTTTACTATTTTGTATTTTTCTCCAGCACGTTGATTGGAAGTTCCGAATTCGGACCGATTTCGCTCATTGTGGAAACTTCAATTCCTATTCGCGACTGGTGGTCTTAAGTTCTTCTTTCGCACGTTTCTTAGGCCCGTATTTATAAAGTGCTCTCAATCCTGAGATTGATCTCTAGATGCCGTTTTCATTCTTGGCTATATAGTTTACTACCGGCCCGCTCGCGGTTTCACCCGCGTGAATTATGTTATTATTAATTTCTGTCTCCATGACTACGTCCTAATGACGTCTATGCAAAATTTGGGACTTCTAGCATTTGTAGTAACGAAGTTTCATACAAACTTTCGACCCGAAAAACAACCCCTTAGAAATCGAATATTGCAAATTTCCGTCTTAGCAAGCACCTACGTCCTATAAGTAAATCCTATACAAAATTTGAGATTTCTAGCACATGTAGTTTCTGAGATTTCGTGATGAGTGAGTGACCTTTCGATTTTATATATATAGAAGATGAATAAAAACGTTATCTCAACATCGAATTCAACATACAATAAATGAAGGTTTAAAGGTAGAACACAGTGTTTAACACTTCGTTCTCATAAAGCATAAAGTAACATTTTGATATAATTTAAATACGCATGTGTCGAAGTATCGTCTATTTTTAGGAGACTTTAAAACAAGAGTCGAGACTGCTTCTGCTTGAAGTTGTTTATTGAAATTGCCAACTTGTTTTTAAACAAGCCTGCGCCATTTAGAACCTGTAGTTCCCACCGCGACAGCTCTACCTTATATCTTATCATTTGCCGTTTTTGTATTTCTTTTTGCTTGAGCAGTTATCCGCGACACTGTCGAACGAATCGAACACACAGCCTGTCTGCCTACATTTACAGTCGCACGCTAGTGCTCCTACGCCATTCAACAAATTGTATTTTTTGTGACTTAACTTTCACAATTTTCAGTTTAAATTTCATTTAATTACAAGGTAGTATACAGAAATATATTGACATACTAAATGGAAAAAGTCGATAATTTTCTTTTATTTATCTTACAAAATAAAGGTTCATTATTGTTAATGTATAATCTGGTCCAAAACTAATTAAGATGCTGAAAATACATCAAATATACTATTGCATATGTATTTTTAATTAAGAGAAACTTTCAGCCTTTGTTAATAACAATTATAATGAACATTAACATCAGCATAATAAATTATTGTAAGTAAATTTTTCACATATGAATATTAAAGAGTTATAAAACAAAGAAAGTAATCATTGATAAGGTATTATACGTAGATTGTAAACAAAGACATTTAAATGAATTCAATATGAACATTTTTTATAAAACTCTAATTTTTAATGGTGCTTTTGTCTTAGCAGTCAAATTAACCTAATTAAGACTTGCGTATAACATATTCTAAATGTATGACGGATGATAACTCTGACTGCATTATATTATATACTTTTATTTAAATTCCACTATTATGAAGTGAAATATTTATTTATATTTCCATATCTCCACTCTGATGACAAGGCAAAGTGGGGTGTTCCTCAAAACGCAATGCCTCCAGAATTCGGTTTGATTTATTTTTCAGCTTGATACAGGAAATGAAATTAATTTATGATCAAAAACCTGTAAATTTTGTGTACAACTGTACTTCATTCATATTATTTCTTATTTTTTTAAGCTTTTCTCCATATACCACATATCAGTTCAGTTTTTCAAATGTTGCTTTTAGAGCCTGCCAGTTGAGATCTATTCACATCACCAATGTCACATTGTATGGAGAAAACACTAAGGAAATTGATAGTTAAAAATATACAATAATAGAATATGTGTAAAGAGAACCAGCAAATAACAGCACCGCAGGCGAAGAGAATTTTGTATCAAGATATTCAATTCTTCATTTTATCTTTCAATTTCAGCTTTTTTTATGGAATATGGAATTAAATGAAGTACAGTATTGAGAGTCACTACTCAATATGCAATGTTTTAAAAATTGAGCAGGTGGTGGTAGGTGTCCTACCCTGATATATGCAAGTGCATGCTTCCAACTGTACGGAAGCTTATAAAAAATGATAATTTTTAAGTAAAAACAAATACAAAACTCTGCCTTATGTTTACAGTAAAACTTTAAAGGTGCAAAAAAAGGAAAGCTATTTATATTTAACATTACAATGCTTACACATATTAACATACTAATGGTATACTGTAAATCTTGATAATTGACCTTTTCAAGTGAACTTCTATTTAAACCCATTTATTAAAATAGTAGTAGTGAAATATAAATTATTCAAATAAAGTGTATTTTAAGATAAAATTTATTTGCAAATTTTATTGGTTTGATTTTTATAAGCAGTTGTTTACATAGAATAAAGAAGTGTAATGTTAATTAAAATAACATGAGTAAATCCTATTTCCAATTGGGACTAATTAACGAAAGTATGCCTTTCTAATATATCAAGTTTAATTAAAATAGAATCTAGTAACTGCTAGGATGCCACTTGTAGGTCATTTGAATTCGCGCCAGAAACTTTTAAATGTTCTACCATCGAAATAGTTTTGGCTACAGTACAAAACATGATGAATATCAATCAAAATACTTACGCGAAATCTCGATATTATCAGACCCATTTTCTTTCCAGGCGGTTTTTAGATTTATATTAAATTATAACGTCCACTTTAACAAACACTTTTACAGAATAATTTTAGACAATCTTGGTCCAGAAATTGTTTTTTCATAACACATACGTTATTGTGATGACGAATATGTAACCTATAACGCCGACAAATTTATACTTTATTTTTTTTCTAGAAGTTAATAAAAATGAAGCCACTTAGCGTATGCACTGACACATTACATTTCCGAATTTAATTATAGTACGCCATTATTCGAACTTAATGAGAAATCACAACATATATAAGACGCGAAGCTTATTAGACTATATAAGAACTAAGAACCCGTTTATTCTCCCCGATCCGATCCTTTACAAAATATGTCATTCAAGCTTCAAACATTTTTGTAGCATAGACAATCGTTTTATTTCTATTCTGACAATGACATCTAAGAACGCAGCCATTTTATACTAATGCTACCTGTACACGTACAGAAATGTGGAACAAAATAGTTATTTATATAAAATTTTCAAAAATCTTTTTTCGTTTAACCTCTTACGCTATTAGGAGTATTTTATTTATTAAAATTAGTTATTAAAACTTAAACGAAGATCAAATATTTATTAATAAATAAGAATATTAAATTTGTGTACATTTGATTTTTCGAAAAGGTAAAAAAATTTTTTCGAAATATATTATAAATTATTAACAATTTCTCCAATTATTAGTATAACAAGATAATCTAGTGACATCCGTATTTTCTCTTTCAATTTGACGTCCTTCCGAATCTACACAGCGACACAGGCCACGGTGACATTGTATACTTCTGAAATTTCCATTTTTACAACATTGTGGGGACTCTAATGATGAATTCAATAAACTAGACGTTATGGCACATTCTGAAAGAAATACGGTAGTATAAAGTTAGCTTGCAACACTAATACTTAAATATTTTTTATGAGTGATAAAAGTATTTACAACCTCCTTCGTGTCTTCTCCGTGACATTAGCGAAGTGATATGTACTCAACTGGCACGCTCGGAACGCCATAATCAAAGAACCATACCATACCAAATGTATTTAATATTGTAAATTCTTTGTACTTACTACAATCCATGTTGCTAAAACCAGAATCTTCTGGTTTTACTGTAAAATCACCGATTTGCTGGCCATGTTCATTTATACATATTTTTCTGTAATTTTATAATTGATTATTTATTTCATACTAGCGGCCCGCTCGCGGTTTCATCCGCGTGAACTATGTTATTGTTAATTTCTGTCTCCATGGCTACGTCTTAGTGACGTCTATGCAAAATTTGAGACTCCTAGCATTTGTAGTAACGAAGTTTCATACAAACTTTCGACCCCAAAAACAACCCCTTAGAAATCGAATATTGCAAATTCCCGTCTTAGCGAGCACCTACGTCCTATAAATAACTCCTATGCAAAATTTGAGATTCCTAGCACTTGTAGTTTCTGAGATTTCGTGATGAGTGAGTGACCTTTCGATTTTATATATATAGATTATCTTGAAAAAAAAAATTGAGTGTACGTGCTTTTAACGTACATTTTTTGTTACATATTTATAAATATATAGAAAATATGAATAACATAAGTTAATACTGTTTAAGTTTATTATGTACATATCTACTTTTTTAATAATGCAAAACATATACTTACGATCCGTTAACATTTACAGTAATTCTGCCAAAAGTACCATCGGGTAAACAATTTATATTAGAAAATGATGAAAAATAGTCAACATTGTAACCATCTTTAATACTTTGTTCTATCAATTGTTCTCTCTCATGGACAGTGTCAAGACAAGGAGTTGTATAATTATATGGAGGCTTAACATCTTCTGGTTGCGGAAATAAATCCAGCTTAGGATCATCTAAAAAAATTAAATGTTCAGAACAATAAGTTATATCCAAAATATATTTATTTAAAATATCAATAAAAAGTTTAACGACTGCGAACTTACAACATGGCAAATCAGATATTGGCTTTTTATCTAAATTTACTCTTGCGTCACTACTTTCTTGACCAGTAATCTCATTGACGCAATAACAGGTTCTGTTCAAACATTGTACAGGATTGAAATTTCCATCAGAAGTACATCGTAGTCCAAATACAGGGAATTTTACGTCTACCCCTATTAGAGATTTAATCTTATGCGCCATACGTGAACATACTATAAAAAAGGAAAGGTTTTAAATAATCAGAATTGTAATTTTTTTTTCAAATAAGTAATTACTTTTGAATCGTTAATTAACAAAAAAATTTCAGTAATATCAGCCTTACTCCAGTAAAACAAAACCGGTCGAAATTTACTAGTTTTGACCGTTTCAGAAGGCAGTAAGTACTTCTAAGAAAAAATAATAGGATATTGAACCAGTGCTCTTTTAAAATATATTTAAAATGCATATATAATACAACTTACGACACGGCATATTTATAAATTGTCCTGAATATACAACTTCACCAAATAGCCTTTCTCCATCTTCTGACTGACAAAAACAACTGAAAAATAGATTATATATAGTCAATAATCCTTCTTATATGAAAGCATAAAGCATACTTTTTACTATTCTTACGTTTGAGAAGGAATACAAGAGAAACTAGCGTATTTCCCTTTGTCGTCACAATAAGGCCTGCTCTCTAAAGCTCCAGTTTCTCCTTTTTCAAAACGATTATCATAGACATCTTGGGCATCATGACACTTTGATTGCACTGCGAAAATATTAATATTGTGGTATAGGTTATTTAAATTAATATAAAACAAAAATTGTTTTTTATACACAATATCAATTTGACGTTCGTGCTATACAATTTATGATTTTAATTTTAAAATTGTGACTTACTTCTCACACAGGTTAATGTTGTGCTATTACAAGTTAATCCATGGCCACATCTACCTACAGTTGTTCCCGCGCCAGATCCACCAACGCTACATGGTTGTCCTTCACCTAAAATTAAAATTAAATATTTTTATGATAAATTTTTCAACAATATTATTTTTATTAAATGCATTCATTTTTAAGTGTAGGGTATATTTTTTATATAAATATAATATTTGTTGTTGTAATCAACATAAAGTTAAACATAACGTTGTCACATTTTATTTGTTTTAATTTCTTAAACGCCGTTACATTAGCCAATAACACTTTAAATGCATGGCGGTAAACACTAAGTGCTAGTCAAATCGTTTTCAAATTTCTGTCTAATTTAAAAATATTCCTTACCATCATCTGACAAGGAAAATATTTTAAATATAATCATTTCACAGGCACAGATTTTAGTTATATATTTTAATTTTACGCTTTCTATTTGCAATAAGATTTAGCTAAAATTGAGTTACTCACGGTAAAAAGGAAGACAATAAGAACAGCAATTACAAATTGTAGGTGAAGGTAGCTCTAGTCCAGAATGTGTTGCATTGTTGTAAGCACAGTCTGGTGCCGGTGTGGCGCATGTGTTGTCGTTCTCAAAGTTCTGGAAGTAGGAATGAAAGAAAATATTTGAATACAAACACCCGACATATTATAGTTTCTATATTTACTTTTTTATTTAACTTAACAATAGGTTATTGGACTCGTGAGGTTATACAATAAATAGTATTTTTATAGAATGTGGCTTTAAAAAACGAGTTATATAGATTTTAATCACTAAAAGCACTAGATTAATGTAATAATTTAAAGAAAATATTATTTTATTATTTCAAATGCTGATTTCACTATAGGTCATAATAAGACGTACATTTATAAACAAATGAACGTCACATATATTACCTGTGTGATTAAGCAATAGCGTGATGTTTTTGAATTTTTTTAATAAAATAGAATTACTCTAAGAATCTTAATTCTTGTATATAATTTTTAAATAAAAAACCGTTCATATATTTAAAAATTTTTAGTACATATTCGTGAGAAGGTAGCTTTAAGTCCTTTCGTTATTTCGTTATGTTGGTAGTTACGTTGATCAAATAGCGGTAAATATTATCAATATACATTAATGTATTTTATTTATAGATTATTGGGTTTATAAAAATACATAAAGAGATTTATGAAAAGTTTTGATGGTATGTAGATACCATTAATTCTATCTTGAGGAAAAGCTAAATTTTTAAACACTTTGAAGAAAAAGCGGGATTCTTTCCCCAAAAGCGTGTCATAGAAAAATTAAAATAACAGTAGTTTGTAGTACTTATTCATTTGTTCTCTGAGAAATATGACAATTTCCTTTTAGGTAAGAAAAAAATTAACGGCAATAAATATACTAATTGTTAATATCAAACTTTATTGAAAATATATGTAGGTAAATAACGTCAAACTGAAACATTTATAATTTCTAAGTTTTTTTTATTTTATGATCGTAAAATCCCAGTCTATATTGCATCATACTTGTAGATACCATTTCCCCTCTTAGGTCTGTTTTATAAACCGCTCTCAACTCTGAGATCGATCTTGATTTAAGTTGATTTATTTGTCACTAAAACAAGTTTTAATCTTCATAATTAAAAATTGTTATTAATAGAATTTTACCACATTGCTTTTTATTTTATATAATAATGGAAATCGTTATGTAGATTATTTCTTTATATTAAAATTTGAATATGCTAATGCTAATTAACAAAAGATCATTCATTTATTTATTCGCATTAGTTATACACGTATAGCATCCACATACATCTGTCTGAAATTATGATGGTTGTGGGTGCGATTCCCATTTAGGGAATCTAGAGTAGTCATGTTATGTGGGAAAACCGTGAAGCTGAGGCTGTATATATATCATTCATTCATCTTCATATTAAACATTTAAAGATATTTGATTTGACCTTGAAATCACAAATCATTAATCACAATACAAAATTATTGTGTAAATACATAAAAATTTCTTCTTGGCATAAATAGATACATTTTTATTTTTTCTTTATTTTCTTCTATATATTATATTGAATATTAGCTTTACACAATAAAAAATATCATTGTGTAGGTATATGTAAATATATTTAACAAATAGGTACCTTTTGTTATTAATCATTAAAATTATACAAAAAACACATTAGCCGCAATTAGTGCCTAAAACTATTCTAATTAAACAATAATATTATCAATATACTTTAAACTCACCCTACAGAACCCATTCTCGCATAAAATACTACAATTAACATTAAAAACACAAATTGCTAACAAAACAAACGGCAAAATACGTTTCGCCGCCATTTTGTAAATTGTACACTGATTACACAAATCATTTCTTTGTCTATATTATAATTATCGATTTGATAATCTATAATTGATATTTAAATTTGTAGAATAGTATTAATCAGATATTGTTAAGTGTCGGGTAAGTTCAAGTGGCTGATATCGGTGGAGATTGAAAGATTGACTTCAAGAAGTGTATGAAAAAGGTGCTTACCTATATTAAAATATTCTTAGATAACTAATTCAGTGTTCAAATCCTATATATAAAAAATATTTTTACCTATTTCATATACCGTATATAGCAGGATAGGCAGAAGGAGCCTTGTTTTAAGGCACTCTGCCCCCCACTTTGCGCCTATTTCTGATGGCGTTACGCTTTGCCTGGACACCAGAGCGAACAAATGAAAATATTCCTTCCTTCCTTTCTTGAGTGGGGATCGAACCCACAACCAGTCGCGTTTACACTCATAGTAGCTATGAGTCCTTACGTCCCTGCGCTACGACTAGAATGGACTGGAATGGAATGACGAAGTCATTAGACAGATTTTATTTTATTAAACTTTTATTTGATCTATTTGTAGCTGTGTTATAATATAAAAAAAAACTGAGTTATACTAATTATGATTATATCATCATGAAATAGCTATACGTAGCTTAGGTGACAATGCAATAATATGGTATCATCGAACTGGTCTGATGATGGAGCCAGGACTTGAATAGTAAAACCCTTCAGAGGATACCAGTAAACTACTCTATCTTAGAAGAGCGTCCTCTTTTATTTTTTTTAACGATACATTATGGTTTTGTAAAAAGTTGTAAGGTATAAGTGCTTTGTGCTGTAATAAAGGTCTCTTAGAACAGCAATAGCTGTATCTACTAAAACATTGTGAGAATATATACTTACCTATCTAACGAAAATGAAGCTGAATTATATTAAAATTGAAGACGTATATTTTGTTAAGTAGACGAATCGTGGGGAACGGAGTGTCTTAATACTACGTTACATATATTTTGTAGTTGTAAGTATGTATAAATTAATATTTTAAACGTATATAAAAAGCTTATTTTATAATTGAATTCAATTATTATGACAATATATTATAAATAAAGAACGAATTGATCAAAAAAATGAAAATTATAGAGTCGAATCATTTTCTTCACTTCCTTATTTGTTGAAGATTCAATTATAAAACAAATGTAATCAAAATCTTACCAAAAATAATAAAAATACACTTGCTAACTCACACAAATTTTTAACTTACGATTTATAAGATAAACATAAGAAAAATAAAAACAATTTTATTTATTCATGTGTAGATATAATATTTTTTTAGAGTTGTTGTGGCACGCAATTCCTCCAGAATTCAGTTGACAGAAATGGAGCGTCTTAACACTAAGTTCCAAGCTTCCTCTGCCTACCCTGCTATGTACGGGATACTTTTGTCGATGATAAAACTAAAAAAAAATATAATTCATTCCCCAAAAGAAAAAAATATTTAAGTACTATAATTCTTACCTACATATTTAATTTACATTCATCACATTGTAATCCAGGCTTAATAAAATACACCTGAACAAACAAACAACTAGAGCTATATTAAACCCATTGTTTAAATAATTATAAAGATTTCTCACTTACGTATGTTGTTTAGATATAAGAATAAATGTGTCGTATAAATTATCTACAATGCGAGATTTAAAATAAGATAGAGAAATAAAAATTATGCTAGATTTAAATGGTATGTCGTTAATGTAATAACAAAAGGTTTTCCGAGTTGGACGAATGTACCTTAAAAAGATACAAAGATAAATAAAATAGAATTATAAAAAGGAATTACAAAAAGAAAATATCAGTATAAGTACATCAATATAAATAAAACAATAAAAACGCATATAAAACCTAAGTTTCGGTAACATTATTTTTGTCTCATTAGGCAATTTAGAACTGAAATAAAGTGTTCTAGGTTAATTAATGACTAATATTTTACAGATTTTATTATACAATTTTGGATAGACGCGAAATTACTATATTCGGACCAAAAACTGGGAGCCACCTTTTGCTTTTTATTCATTATACTTGGACTGTAATTTATCAGCTTCATGCTGTATCTCGCACACAGCATGATAGACAGGGAACCTAGTATTAAAACACTCGGTTCCAGACGATTCGTCGAAATCTGGAGACATAACGTGTTCAGTTTAGGAACTCAATACCGCGCCTTGCCTCTACACGAGAGCGAGAAGAAATGAAAATATAAATTTAAATAAATATTTCATTTCCTCGAGAGGGGTTCGATCACACAACCAGTAAATTTTACAGTCACTTTTTCTGCCCTTGCGCCATGAATGGTCTCTGGATTGTAATTTAATTTAAAATATATATATTCATTGGGCGGAAAGTGGGGAGCGGAGTGTCTTAACACTAGGCTCCCTATGCCTACCCTACTACATGCGGGATACAAAAATTTAACAAATAACTATAGATATAATATAATTAATATTTTTATATATAAAAACCTTGATAGTAAGTTATTATAACACAATAATCCCACCATTGTTAACGAATTTTTCAATTTTGTTTTACTTATATGTCATTTTTTAAATGCTAAAAGACTTAGGTATAATATAACCAACAAAATAAGAAACATAAAACAAACATAATCTAATAATACCTCATCTAATATTGTTCTCATCTCAGAAATATTCCATTAACCCAACTCAAACAGTTACCTAACGATATCGCTATCTGATAACAGAACTGATAACAGGGTAAGTGACATTCTAATCAAATTTAGGACGGGACTCTTGTAGATTTTACTAGATATT
>JAEBDU010009760.1:0-16086 GCA_016802625.1 Heliconius numata | reverse complement strand
TTATATTATTAAATTCGCAGTGTATCAGCTATCTTGTTGAAGTAGGGTTTTTTAGGGTAGTCTTTTAATAAACTTTTCCAGTTTCAAGTATCCCGCATTTAGCAGGGTAGGTAGAGGGTACTCCGTTCCCCACTTTTCCCCGAATTTTTAAGGCATTGCGTGTGGAGTCGCGAAAGTCAACGTCGCGCTTTGCCTTGTTACCAGAGTGAAGAAATAAATATTTTAATAAATAATAATACATTCCCTCGAGTGGGAATCGAACCCAAAACCGTCGCGTACACAGTCACACGCTTGTGCCACTACGCCACGATAGCCTTAATAATAGATTTCATTAAATTAATAAATCTTTACATATTATAAAACAAAACAGCTTCAATTTTAATCAAAATTAATGCTTCAAAGGAATTTTTCAAATCCATATACCTACATTAGGGTAATTCTCATCTCTCTGACGTTTTAAATATAATCGTGAATTTCGCTAAAAGAATCCCTTACACAAACAGCAAGTACTAAATACCTAAAAGATCCGTCTTTGATCGCTAAAGTAGACGAACTTTGAAAATAAATAAAACATTACTTTCCAATTAGAGAGATGCACATCATTGCATTTGAAATTCACTCTTAAGTTGTTAACTTTTTAAGGTATTTATATTCAAATTCGCTTGCTTTCAGTTCTAATTTAGCCAGTCTCGAGTCTTGTTAAATAGAGAAAATAGCGAGGATGTACCAGGATTAGCAGTAATTAAGAAACTATTACGCTACCTGTGTAAATGAAGACTGGAGTTATAAAAGTTGATTACATTTTGTGATATTAAGGTCATATCGTAGAAAGAAAGCGTGCGCAAGACTGTAAATACGATAGGTTGCGAGTTCGATTCTCTTTCGAGGAAATTAAATGTTTTATATTTTCATTTTGTTGCTCTGGTTTCAAGTTCCACTACCCAACTTGTACTCCCTCCAGCATTAGGCGGAAAATGGGAAGAGGCAGTATCCTAGTGGGACGGAAATGGAGAACAAATAAAGTAGAGAAAAATCTTTCTTTTAGGTAGTATTCAAATGTAGTCTAATCGCTAATTTTTCTTTCATTCAGAGGCAAATATCAATTGTCACCTGTTTTGGTAAACTGTATATCCATAGCATAGAATAGAATATAATAGAGCAAATAGAATAAAATAGAATATAATTAGTATATCATATACAAGTAAAAATACAAATAACATTAAAAAAAATGTTTCTAATATAGACAATCTACAGAATCCAAGTTTACAGCCATCGTGTGCAATCAAGCACGTTCCTACGACGTCAATATGTTTGTTGTTGAACTAAAAGAGACAATTTAATATAGGACCTATAAGTATCTAAGATTTTATATAGAATATTTACAGTTATCTGGATGTATAATGATGTTATTACCAAATTTATATTTAAATGAAAGAACGTGAAACTGAAAAAAAACGTCGTTATTTGCAAGAGTCAGGTTAGCCAGGTAAGTTATTTTTGATGCTTTTATCATCGTATAATTGAGTTTTCCTAGTATAAGAATTTATTATTTTATATAACTTTATACTATATTAAAATTTATACCATAATAATGTTACTGTATTTGTTGGTATAAACTCCCTCTATCAATAGGGCTACAATGTCAGCATTGTAAATTGCTTAAGTCAACCGACTATTAGGTAAGCCTGGTATAGCTACGTACATACGAGTACGTAGGCAAGCTAGTATGAGACATGAGTATTGACTTATGGGACACCGTACTGTGGCTTCTGTCTACGTATTTGGGTGGGCATTTCGTGTGAAGTACTATTTAGTTTCATGTTTGCAATTTTAATAGTAAAATTTCAATAGATTGTATTTTTATTTACTAATAGATAATGCTTTAATTATAATTATATACTACAAATGTACATAAATCAAGGTCTCGAATTTGTATGATAAATGGAGAACGAAGCGTGAATTAGTTGGCTATTTTTGTTGCTCTCAACACCGTAGAGGTAAGATTCCCGCAAAGTCGATATACGAGATCAATAATGAAAAATATTTACTTCTTTTTTGGCTTAACGCTGTGTCCTGCAGGAGACAGAAGAAACCTGGCACTAAGACACTACGTACTCCACTTTTCTATGAATTTTCAAAATATTACACGTTGAGTGGCGGATCTCAGCGCTGCTTTATCTAGTTACCAGATCAAGCAAATAAAAACAATTCATTGTATCCAATATGAAACAAACTCACAACCGTCGCGGTTACAGTCACACCCTTTGCCACTGAGCCATAATAGCCTCACAATACATATGCCAGATAAAAAAAACTAAATCTAGATGTATTCAGACATTTCCTAGTAAATAACCAGCCGACCTATTATTACCTGCGCGTCCCTTTCGTCATGCTCCAATTAACGTCCACTCTAAAGCCTTTGTTTTCAGCATTAGCGTTATGTATAAAACAAACGGTATTTCTTTTTTGGTCGCTTACTTGAAAAATTTTTGCTGTTTCATATTTCTAAGGATTTTTTTGCAGTTTTGAAATGAATTCTATACTTGTCATTTCAAAGTCGTTTTTCGTATAACAGCTATAATGTCATAAGTCATTCGCCCTAGCTATCGTAACATGCAAAATCACTTCATTCGAACTAAGTAAAGGGAAATGTGTAATTTTGATTATAATAAAATTAACTGCCAAATTTCAGGTAGTTACACTGTTTTAGAGTTTGAAAAATGGTTTTTTAAGGAAATAAGTAGATACAATACCCTATCTAAAATATCTTTTAAAATATGATATCTCTGATATATATTTCTCTATATTATAGGTATAATAGTCCATTAGTGAGTAACTGACAGGTACTCCACAGACAAAACTACTAGACTTCAAAAGTCGTAATATAGCTTGTTGGCAGATTAGGTAGAGTAGGGAAGCCCTAAGATTATAAATATATATTTCTTAAGGTAGCTACGGGAACGAGAAAGAAAAGAATTTTACTGTAATAAATACATAATTTTACTTTAATAATTACCTTTTTAATAAATAATGCAATGCAAAACAACTAAAATACAATTCCATTTCGAGCATGCAAGTTCCACAGTCACATAAATTACAACTTCAAATGAAACTTTTTAGCTTTTAGCATATAAATAGGATAGTTTTTACAATAAGAAATTATATCCAACTTTCAAATAAATTCGTTTACGAATAGAAATGTAGTACACATTCGTAAGTTGTTATAGAAACGCACATATCGTATAAAAACATGCTTGTGGGTTAAATTTCTAAATCGAAGAATTAATTATTTCCTTTAGATGGAAGGTAACAAATGTAACGTCTGACTATAAGCACCATGGTTGAGATTTCGATTCCCACTTCAGGAAATGGATTTTTTTTTAATGGACACGGGACGTCTAGGTAATATATGTGGAAAATAAGGATAGGACTGTTTTGACGTTAGGTTCAAACAATTTATTATAATTTTACAGGGGCCCTCGAGGATATGAAATGTTTATTTAAATTTATATTTTCTTTTATTTTACCGATGCACGTGCCGACGTTGAGTTCCGCCACTCAACATGCTATGCCTCCAGAACTCGGCGGAAAGTGGAGAACGGAATATCTTAACAATAGGTTCTCGGGATACAGTATGAAGCTGATTTAATAATTTTTTACTATATAATATGACAGCCATATTTAATCTTGGCAATAATAATAATCATAATCTCTGTAACAATACTACAATTATCTCAGTACAGTTTAAAATCACTTTTGCCTATAATTTAAAATGACGGTGTTGATTAATCAAGATTTTCACCCGAGGAAAATCAGAGTAAATTACTAGTTTATTATTAGTGAACGATAGAGCTATAGTTTTAAAGATTATTATTAATTTTAGCTTCACGTTGTATCACGGAGCTTAACGCCGCACTTAATACCAGAACGATAAAATAAAAGTAAATTATAATAGAAAATAGTAGTTTTAAAATAGAGTAGCATCCATAAAACCGTTCAGAGGCCTTCTGAATTTCATTACTTGCGCAATCTGAACCGTCCACAATTAAATTTCAAGAGCACTCGAACCAATTATAGAGACGATCACATAGATTAGTTTTAGATAGACTATGTCGATCTGTGGCTGGTTATTCTTTTAGGTTTTTGTTTTATATGTGATTTAATTTTTAAATGATTTTTGTATTAATCGTATTCTCTAAAATTTTGTAAAAAAAACATCTTTATACTTTTCCCGCAGAGCCTAGTTGACATAGAGAACCTAAGTATCAAGAAATTATGTATTAATATTATACGTATTATATTATGAAACAAATTCTCTAGTGTTATAAAATTGGAGAGTTTGTTTCAGGAACTATTGCTTCAGATTAAAAAAAATATTTTTTGTGTAATAGTCCATTTGTGGAGGAAGCCTAGAGGCGGTATTACGTCACGGATTGCCTCCAGAATTTGGCTGAAAGTTAGAAACAGTGTCCTAATGGTATCGGAGTGTCGTATCGCTGGTACTGAGGTTTCCTGTGCCTACTCTGCCAAGTACGGGACACAGTGCGAAGCTAACTAAAAACAATACACTCATAATTTTATACATAATTCACATATTTCAACCACACGCTTACTTAAAGTTTTGAGAGGTTCCCCTCAAAACACAAACTTTTTATATGAATGAATCTTTTAAGTATACCGTATAATGTAAAAAAAGTTATCTAAAAACCAAAACGTGATAATAAGAAACACGTACTCTATAAGGTTGTATTATGTATCTATTAACAACAATAATTATAAAAAATACCAGTCAAATGCGAGCTGGACTACAATTATAAGTTTGTAATGGTTATTTTTCACTTTCTGATTTTTTTCTTTTATTTGTATCATAAGTTCTCACTTTTTAATTTAAATCCACGGAAAATACCAAAAAATAGCCAAAAAAACCTATACCCTATAGGTTATAAATTTCATACAAAATGCATCAAAATCTGTGCATATATACTTACATTTATTTATTGCATTGAATTAAAAGCTAGATTTTTAATGTAGCCTATAGGACATGAATATTTGTTATTAATTTCAGATTAATACATCTTTGCAGTATTGAGATAAATGCTTTTGACCGATGAACTGTTGTCCATTTGAGGTGAAACCCTAAAAAATCATTAGCCTATTCAAACAAAAAATTGCCGTTCAAAAGTCAAACTTGTAACATACTGACCAAAACTTAAACCAATAACCTTTTACCTGCGGCTTCGCCCCCGTGGGCAAATGGGAGGCAATGAATATCTCAGGTAACTGACCGCAGGTGCAGTGGATTTGCATTGAATCGATTAACGCAATATAACGTAAACTATTGGTGAGGTCCATCCTCGAGCAAGAGCACAAGCATGTGGCAGGTACTACCGCTACTCAATACGCAATTCCTCCAGAAGTGGGTGGAAAGTGGGGAACGGAATGTTTTAATAGGAACGGATTATCTTAACACTAAGCTCCCAGGTTTCCTTTGCCTACCTTCTACGTGCAGAATACAGAGTGAAGCTTAAAAAATCTTCCTTGATAAATGGACTAATACAAATAATTATAAATTAAAACCATAGTTCCTGACATTAGCATCTTCAACCAAACAAACTGCCCAGTTTTAAAATATTAGCATAGATAAATAAATAAAATGTTAAGGGCTACCCTCATTCAATACAGCAGGTGTTTTACGTTCACATCCTACAAGCGTCATAAAGCACACGCTGCTCTACCGTTACGTGTCACACGGGTATATTTGACTCCCATGCGACCTTGGGAAACCTTACTGGATAGATTAATTTTAAAATGTAATTTAAAATATTTCCGAATACCCTTATTCCTAAAACTGCTGAAACGATTTTGACGAAACTAAGACTGATGTCTAAGTTGGATTATTGGTATATTTAAATGAAAATTATATTTTCTGTATGATTTTAGTGTCGGAGAAATTATGGGACAAATATAAAAATCTAAATATATTTGAGAACTTAGAACACGTGCTTAGAACATTGTGTTGACGATTTTCTCAAAAAAAGATATAGCCAACAAAATTTTTAAAAAACAAATAAATTATACTTTCAACCTGACTGAAACCCAATCACGTCTAGAATATTTAATTCCATATCCACTTAGCTACCTACCTACATACATACAACTATATACAGTACATATATTATGATGGGAAAAAAATTAATAAAATCGAAGCGAAACGCTGTCCCATCGAATTAAGCTAATGTGCCCCAGAACGATCACTGCGTAATTAATATGCGTGGAAAAAAATATATATTGGAAATCCACCCACTTACACCCAACTCCACCCAAGTACACCCTACTGTACACCCGACTCCACCCAAGTACCCTACTGTCGTCAGTTTAATTAATCATACAGAGTATGTTTTTGCAGATCAACCCATTAGTATATTAGATGTGGCAATAAATGTTATTAATCAATTATTATAGATTGGAAAATTTAAAATTTGATATTTTTTTTGCGAATTAAAATGATTTGTGGATTGCAATTAGAATTTTTATAGTACGTGTGATATATATATTTTTTTAGTTTCTCGCAGTGTTCTTCTTAAAAAAGCGAATATAGTTTAAGAACTGGGCCATCTTTTGGCATCGCGGTCTAACGAGATATTCGATCTCCACTCAGGAGAAATGTAATAGTTATAATACTTTCATTTTTCCGATTTGGTTCTACCACTAATTTGGTCATATTTTGAAGTATCCAATTTATCAATGGATCTTTAGTTGCGTTAACACGTCGATATCTATAAATATCCTGCCAAATACAGGATAACAAAAAAAGCCTAATCAACCAACAATCATAATTATTGCAATTTAGTCACAAGTAAGCGGTGTAATGAGCTATGGTCACCATAGATTTATATCATTAATTAACATCTGGTCGGGACGGTTTTCTCCACTCAAGGGGTTATAGATCCGTATCGGTGGTGGTTCGAGCGTTAAATTGAATTTGTTTGGCATCTTACCCTTCTTTTGACTGAATTATACTCGTTTTGAGGTTTAATATTGTAGCTTTGCATCTTTTTGGTATGTCTTTTTTTTATTTTTGTTTCCATTTTCTCGATTAGAAATAATGGGAATTTTGTATATATTATAGAAATATTTTAAATACTAAAGTTTATTAAAATTTTGTAATTATTTATTAAACATTTTAAAAAAGTTTGCTATAAAATTTATATTACTTAATCATGATTTCTGAAATTATGAATTTGATTTGAATATTTGATAATAATTTTAGATGGATTTTCACGTGATCACTAACTGGTTTTGACGGACGGACAACAAATTGATCCTATAAAGATGAGTGAGAACCCTAAAAGTGATGCACAAGCAAGAATGCTTGATTGCAAATCGAATCTCAGACCATTCCTCGTTTTATGTTTAAAAACACACATCTTTGTTAACTAAAGAAGGAAAAACTTATTGAATCATTTAGATAGAGCTCCGAAAACCATTAAGTAATTGAAACCATAAAATTATTGGATTTATCTCTTTTTTAATTTTTCCGGCCAGTGACCAATAGAAATGGGACAAAAATATTTTATAATAATTTAGTCCATTTTAAAATTATATATAAATTTACATTATATAACCAAAATACGTTTATAACATAAATATAAACTCCACAAATCATTAAAATTCCACAAAAAGTAAAAAAAATCGATCAGAACTTTAATCTTTTGTCTTAAATACTAAAATTTACGATTCAGTTGAATCGAGGTCGGTTTAAAAGGCGCACTCCTGCACACTACAGTAAGTAAAATTAGCAAGTCGCTTTACATACGCTAGTGCGTTTTGTGCGGTTTAAATTAAAAGTTTTGGCGAGTTATACTGAAAGTATAAATTTAAAAAAATAAAAGGTTCACGCTTTTCCCGCGTAGTCATCTGGCTACGCGGAACAGCGCGAGCTTCCCGCGAGGCAGAGGGAACGGAGTGTTAAGACACTACATTTACATAAGAGCTGCATTGAGTTCCGCCACTCAACGCGGAATGCCTCCAGAATTCGGAGGTAAGTGGTGAACGAAAGTGTCTTAATGGGGCAGAAATGTCTCAAAAATTTCTAGGTTTCCTTTGCCTACTCTGCTATGTGCGGGATAAGGCGTAAAGAAAAACCAAAAAGAGTTATTTATGACGCATTTTAAGTGGCCTACGTAATACGTGACGTAACACAGCCTATAGACTTCCTCGATAAGTGGACTATCAAACACTGAAATAATTTATCATTCGATACCAGTACTTCCTGAGATTAGTGCATCCAATCAAACAAACTCTTCATCCTCATAATATTAGTATAGCTATATAATTTACCTTACACACCAACATAAAATGACCCAATTACAAGTAGCTAAGTATTCTAATTACAGAACTTAGACCAATCACTCTCGAGGCTCGTGCCGTCCACGATCCACGTTGATTGTAGTTACAGTCACGCAATTCCACCGTGTTAGTAACTTCAAAAGTATAGTAGACAGTTGTAGATTCCTGTTTATATGTATTTTTCTGTTGTTTGTTTAGACTACGTTTTTTATTATGTGGCTTCGCCCGCGTGGTCAAATTGAAACGACTGAGAATTGTGAGACATACTCTAAGTGCCCGAAGTAATTCTGTCCTGAGCTAGTTTTCGTGTTGTAATATAAATAGAATGTCTGGCATGCCTTTTTAAAAATTCAAATAAACAATTTTTTCAACTTTATTTATATTAGAATAGATCGATGGAGGACTGATTTTAACTGAAGTGATGAGTGAGGGTTCAAATCCCATTCGTCCAAATGCAAGTGCAAATTCATAAATGCAAACATAAAAATTCCAAATAATAGACAGAAAACGGATAATCATAGCATTAATTTCACTCTGGCTACTCTTAAAATAAAGATAAAATATATGAAAAAAAAAATGGGTAGCAATAATTTTCCTAACAAATTTGATTAGAAACAGTCACGACGTCTTCCATGACAAGAAATCGTAATATTGACATAAATAAAGCTTTACGAACCGTAAACGTAAAGCAAGTTGAAGTAAATGAAACGTGATCTTTGTAGTAATATAAATAATATTATTTGTACACGTAACCTTAGGGTGATATGCATTTTACCATGCAAAAAGGGATACTGAATAAAACGTATCAAAAAAATCTTTCTCCTGCTTAACGCTCTATTCCCCATATAGGTATAGAGCCTTTTATCAAACTCCGTAGACGGCCCTAGCCGTCTTTAGTAAAATGCATATCGGCTTCATGCTGTATCCTGCACACATCACGGTAGGCAGAGGGAACCTAGTGTTAAGACACTCCGTTCCTCATTTTCCTCATAATTTTTTAAGTCATTGCGTTGGGCTTTTATCTTGGTGTAGAGCAAAGAAATGAAAATATAAATTTAAATAAATATTTAATTTCCTCGAGTGGAGATCGAACCCACAACCGTCATGGTATAGTCACACCCTTGTGCCCCTGTGCCACGACGGTCTACGACCCTACTCGTTTTTAGTAAAATGTATTAAAAAAAATTATAAAGTCGATAAGTGCATTTTCTAATAATCTACAAAATTTATAGTGAAAACGTCAAATTATAAATCTAACGGTACATTTCTAAGACCTTTATCAGGATATAACAGGCTATTATACGCGAGTGGCGGGTCAAGTGGTTAATCGCTTGGAACACTTTACGAACGCAACTCCACTTTATTCTTACTATTTGATAGAAACGAATATAGGTTTAGGTATCAGTTTAAGTTATTCTATCAGCTTCACGCTTTTTCCCGTAGCGGGATTGCGAGTGTTAGTGTTAAGAAATTCCGTTCGTACTTCCGTTATTTTTTTGAGTTTAGTCATGTATGTTTGCATGTTTAGTTGGTGAATTCCAATGAGTTACATATTCATTTGTACCCTAGATCTTCATTACGCGGCGACTTTCATACGAAATTCAGCAAAAAAAATGCATACATGCTCATATCTTTTAATTGTGTTAACTAAGAAGCTGAATTTCTGTGCACTAAGGTAACATAGATATTTACTATTAATTTCAGCTTCAGTTCTGATACCTCCAATCATCCTGGAGATAAATGTTCGTGGCAGACGGATGAAAGACGTGGCAAAGTGATCCAATAAGGATTTCATTTTTGCATTTTGTACAGTACGGAACCCTAAAAAACAAAACTAACTTCACACTACAAAACTACAAAATAAAGATAATTAAAGAAAAAGTAACGAAATTATTGATAGGTATAATAATACAATATAATACTTATTTTATATTTAAAATACATAATTTGCTACTTTTGGAACTTCTTTGTTTTATATATATATATCTTTTGTAACAATTTTCTTGAAGAAATAGCCAATTTTCTTCAAATGAGTTTAAGAACCTAATAAACTCATTATTTCAGCTTGTTAAGTTGCACGCGATGCTCTTAATTGTTTTATAATTATTCTTAAGGATTCATTGTACCTAAGAAATTTTAAAAAGTAAACTGGTTACTGAGAAAGTAAGAGATTTATTTTAGTACTAATATTTGTCGTGATTTTTTGAATGTCAATTATTTTCATATAGCAGGATAGACAAAGGAAGAGTTCCACCACTTTACTACAGTGGAGATCGAACTCATAACCATCATATTTACAGTCAGACGCTATGCTGTTGTGCCATGACAGTATTTAAAGATATTTTTTCAGCTCCTCGGTGTATCATACACCGATACATGATAGGCAAAGGAAACCCGGAACCTTAATTCCGTTAAACTCTTATTAGTTTCACCGTTATTAATTCCCATTAAGACATTTCCATTTTCCATTTCCTTGGGCGAGGCACTTGTAGTGTTGAGGCAACAAACGCGGCGTTGAATTCCTCCACTTGCACGCAATGCCTACAAGAATTCGGCGGAAAGTGGGGAACGGAGTGTCTTAACACTAGGTCTATCCTACAGTGCGCGGGAAACAGCGTGAAGCTGATTTAAACAACTTTACTTGCAATTGCCACCATGAATACACAAAGAAAAGTCAAAAGTAACCAAGCCTCAAGTTTCATATTACCACAACGATTAACTAGTAATGGAACGAGGAGGGAATCATTTATTAGAGGTGCCGGCTCGTGGCCGAATCAAATGCATCAATCTTGATTGAAAGAGCTTCTCTTAGTTGCATGCTGTAGATGGTGGGAATAATTAGGTTCTCGTATATATTATTACGTAATAAATATAGTTTTTTTAAGCACATCCTAGCTATTTTTTTACAATGTACATTTTACAATTATTATATTTTTTTTATATCTTCCTTTAGAAATATCTCCGAGATTCCCCCCTTGGCGCAGTGGCACGGTAAGGCGACTGTAAACACAATGATTGTGAGTTTGATTCCTATATCAGGACTGAGAGTTTATATATTATTTTAATTTCTTCCACGACGTAAAGTGTGGCGGTGAGAGTCCCGCCATTCTACATACAATGCTTCATGCTCATACAATTCGACGGAATGTGAGGACTAGAAGTATCGTGATGGATAACGGAGTGTCTAAACAGTACATGGTTCCCAGGTTCCCTCTGCCTACCCTGCTATGAACAAAACCTTTTAAGCTCCTATAGAAATTGCAATAAATATTCCATTTAACAATAAATTTCTTTAGTACTTTCTCTCATCATAAAAAATGTATTATCTGGCTATAACTTTTTATGAAAAGTATAAGTGAAGTACACCAAAGCTATTAATAATAATAAAGTTAAATATGTATGCTTAAAAATATATACAGATTTTTTTTAGGTAGCGTGGGTGCGAAACCAGTATTAAATATTTCCAAATGTAAGAGGCTTCCAGTCCGGTCGACGGCCGCAAGCCGAGGTTCGAGTCCCGCAGGAGACGCCCTTACAGTCGTCGTCTTCCCCACAAGCAGCCACATAGTGCTTGCATTTCTTCATGGACACAGTCCCCATTTTCCTCCCCCCCCCCCACAGTGTCGCAGTAAAAACCAATAGGGGCTTACCTGACAGCATTAACCTCATGATCGAAAATTTGTACTGTAGCTTTATATACATTGCCCGTCAGCTATCGGAATCCCGTACTGTAATATACAATTTTATATAAATTCTGTTTATCATACCATTATATCCAAAAGAACTTTTAAAAGCTTTGAACAAAGTAAGTAAGTGTTTATTAAATTGAACTCCAAAGGTGTTTGCGAAAATAATGATAGGTTAAACCTTTTAACTACCGCTCTGAGCTCATTTACTTCTATGGTGTTGACTTACCCTCAGTAATAAAAGTTTACGGCAAGATTTACCATTAAGCTTCGATTTGTATGAAATATTTAATGTTATATTTTGTATTATTCGATAATTTGGGGAATTAAACAGTTAATACAACTAGGTATTGGTATTTATTAACAAAATTATAACAAAAAATAAACTACCGATATAAATTTGTAATATATTTTTTCTATGAGATACACATACACATTTACACTTTTTTCTTGGTTCTTGGTTTTCTTTCTTTATATGTTTGATAAGTTTTCACCTCAAGCCGACTTTTTATATAATGACTTAAAAGCTTAATTTTTCTGTGCTATAAGGGATCAAAGTTCTGAATATTTGATGTTAACTTCAGCTGTTTTGAGAAGATCTTTGAGGCCAGTCGTAGTGCAGGGGCACTAGCGTGTCACTGTTACGATAGGTTGTGGGTTGAATTCGGTGGAAGAAATGAGATATTTTCGTTTCCTCGCTCTACAAAGCTAGCTAGCTAGCTTGATTATAATCATCAATATTCAATTATTTCATTAATAAAATTTTAATGTCATCATCCATTTCATCGTTTATTCATTTTAAAAATTCATTACTACTCTAAGCAGTAATTAGAAAACAATTAAGAACATCGCGTGCCAAAATGGTTGTCGGAATATTGCAATTTGGTTTTGGCAGTGCTCGTTAAAACTTCGAAATATTGCAGATATGACATGTGTATTTAGACGCTTACAACAATAATAAATATGTATTCTGCAAATAGTAGAGTAGACATAGGGAACCTGGGAACCTAGTTCTAAGAAAATCCGTTTCCATTAAGACATTCACCACTCTCCACACAATTCTTGGGGTATTGCGTGTTGAGTGGCGGATATCAAAATCAAAATTTTTGCCTGAGCGAAGAAATGAAAATATTAATAAATAATAATACGTTCAAGTGGGGATCGAACCCACAACTATCCCGTTACAGTCATACTCTTGTGTCCCTGAGGCACTACGGCCTCTATTTATAGATACACCACCATGTAGACTACGCGTGTTGCTTAGCAGTGAGGCACGTGAGCTACAATCGATAACAACGTGATCGAACTTCGCCTTACCCTTATCCATACAATATGTATGGCAAATGTCTTAAATTTAAATATTAACTAAGTTCCGAGCTCTATCCCGCATATAGCTTTGTAAATGTAAGAATTTATTGATAAGATATTCCCTTCGCTATATTCACTACTATTTTTCGAGACATTGTGTATTTAATGGCGGAACTCAACGCCGTCTTTTTAACAAAACGAGGAAATTAATTATTTCCTCGTATGGAAATCGAAACCACAAGATGAAACTATAATTGTGTTTTATGTCTTTTCCGATAATATTACAATTTGAATTACCTTTATATTCAATTTTGGTCCAACGAAAGTATGTTACCCTTGCTGAGAATCGAACCTAAAACCAGCCATGGAAGTTCTCAAACACAAACTTCTCAAACACTCCCTGATAGCTTTCTGAAATGTCATTTGTTCATAAATTATTCAATTAATATGTCAAATCAATCTTGACCTTTACCTTAGGTTTTGACATTTAAATAATAATAGACTTTGCGTTACTTAAATATAGGCTTCTTTAGAGTCTATTTATACCGACATCGAAAAAGAAGGAGGCAATATGACTGTGTGTTATTTTGTATGTACTTGTATATAAGTCTCATGTATTTAAATAATTATATTTTAAACTAATTATACAAAATTATTAAATAAACAAATAAAACAAATATTTCAATTTCATTTCAGCTATTAATTTCCACATATTTGTTTATATGAACGATATCAGTAAAATATCAATTCTGTGAACCATCCTACCAAACAGCTTGTCACTCAGGACAGTGCTTAGCTGATAGCCAAATGGGATTATCGTGATTTTATATATCGTTAGCTCTATTGACAGCCTGTCTAGAATCTAGCTCGAAGCTTAGTTGTAGGCTTTGATCCTTTGTCATATGGAAATGTGTACTGAAATGTATTAATAAAGTATTTATGGAAGTTTTTTTTTAATAAAAAAATAGCTGCATATGGCATGGGAAGCGGAGAGATTCCGTTCGAGACTTTTCAAAACATTGTGTTATGAGTGGTGGAACTCAACGCCGTGTTTTCTCTATATAGAGCGAGAAAATTAAAATAATTTTAATATAATCTTTCTCCTTAGTGGGGATTGAGTGGTCGCAGTGCTCATGTCATGACAGGCCTCATTAAAATAAAAAAACCATCATACCACATAATAACACTTAATTACATCTAAATAACTAATTTCCTCAATAGATGAGACGTTAACTATCTGAAGATGTCATTATCATTCAAAGGCATTCGATGTTCTCAGTTCCTGCGGCGAATCCATTTTTCCTCTCAGAACCATCTCTACAGAACAAAGGAGTGCCGATTACCGGAGCTAATGACGAGACGATTATATTCTTATACTTGTAATAAAATGCTATGAAAGTTGATGGTTTATTTTGTAACGCTTTCAACCGACTTCAAAAAAAGGAGGAGGCTCTCATATAGTTGTATAGTTTTTATAAGTAGTATAGTTAAAACTGGCCAACCTCGCCTTACATTTCGTCAAGAATGAAATTCCTCAATCGTTTCATTTCTTTTCATCTAACTTCAAAGAGGATGTTCTCATTTTCAACTGACTTCAAAAAAGGGAGAGGTTCTTAATTCGCCCGAATATTTCCCTTTACCTAGCTTGATACATTATGTGAAAAACACTTATACGAGATTCAGTTAAATCAGGCTACTCGTAGGTTATGCATTAGGTACTTATCTTCTATCTTTATTAGGTCTAGCGTGTTTGCTTCTAGGCTTCATTAAGGACCTAAGATTAATAAATATTGCAAAAGTGATAACGTTAATAATGTTGTTAGTGAATTGCGATACTTTCGATTATCAATCTTTGAACCTTTTATTGAAACCGTCTTGGCGCAGCGGCACAACGTCTGACAGTAAATGTGATGGTTGTGCATTCGATTTTCATTCAGAAAAACGATTTCTTTCATATCTTTGCTCTGGTAACTAGACTAAACACGGCGTTGAGTTATTCAGCACAATGTGTTGAAAATTTGTTAGAAGGAGGGAAACGGAATCTCTTAAATTCCGAGATTTCCTCTGCTTATCAAAGGCGTGAAGTTTGGTTTTAATATTCTCTTAAGAAATAAAACTCATGCTACATCCACAGCTACAGACTTCTATGTTCTAACCCCCACTGATTTATAAAGCTTAAGCCATTACCTTACAATTTATTGTACTATAAATTTAAGTTTAAGATCGTTTACATTCACTAAAATTTTGAATATTTAAAGTAAATAGACCACCCTGTGTGAAGAATTATAATATACTAATATTTAGTATGTATATTTTGTTTTACTTGTAGCTATCATGTTGAAATCGGAAAGAATTTAGGGCTGTACGAGTATACGCCATAACAGTAAAATTAATTATAAATCATGAAAATGATTAAATTTAAACTTAATAATTACCTTTGTTTAGTTAGATTAAGTGCGGCGTTAAGTTTCACCATTAACCACGTGATGTTTTAAAATGGAATGGCTTATCATTAATGGCTATAGCATAGTAGAGTTCTAATTTATCCTGCCTGATAAGATAAACATATTAGAAGTATCGCCAGTAACCAGCATACAAATTTTAAATTACGAGAAATATAACTGACATAACAAACACTATGTTCTCTTTGCCTATGTATAAAAAAATAATATTTATTAAATTTCGTCTAAGCTACGTGACTGGCCGCGGGGTAGGTTTTCAAGTCCATTTACCTTGTCTGCCC
>JAEBDU010009758.1:0-24037 GCA_016802625.1 Heliconius numata | reverse complement strand
ATATTATATAAATTAGATCTATTTTATTATTGATAAACTTATCATATTCATTTTATTTATATTAATATTATAAATATGAAGAAGTTGTTTGGTTAAACACGCTAATCTCAGAAACTAAGTGCTGGTTGGAATTGAATAAATCTGCGAATGCGTTGGAATTTTTTGGCTAAGGCTGTAAGCCGTGAAATGGGTCACATTAACTGACTCTGCGGTAAGGTACGCCGGACACTTTCCTGTGTCTTGTGTCTTACACTCTTAATTATATTGCTTGACTGAAAAAAAAATAAAAGCTAGTCTAGTACATAGGGATTTTCCAATCTTTTATTTAGATTACATCCACACATGATAATACACATCCACACATGTGAAAACACGTTCACACTAAAGCGCACATTTATACGCGAGATCAGAGATCCACATTCAAGATCACATATCTACAAGTTGAGTTACAGATCCACACATGCACTCACACACACATCCACACGTGAGGTCACATCGACATCTGTGATCAGACATCTGTACGTAAAAACATACATTCGCACATAAGATGACAGAGTAGTTCGTTTGTGATTTAATTGTTATTATCTTTTTTGTTTTTTTTATATATCGTTTAAAGTATTTTTGAGGACTCACTTATACAGGGTGGAAGAGGCTGCGCTTCTTTTACTGAAACTGCATATAGGGTTAAATATTTCAAACCCAGAATTAAAAAAAATAATCAAGGTACCTCAACGGTTTGGACGTAGGATTTTTTTTTCATTTCACCATTTTTATCCATACCTGTATTTCGTGTCACGCACACATACGTAAGCGACGTGGCCGCTTTGACAGGTAAGTGTGTGCGTGCCTATGTTATACTTTACAAATGGCGTTTTATTTTAAAACGATAATTTTATTATTTATTTTGTTTGAAAAAAAAACTTTTTTATTTTTGAGAATTATTTTTTTTCCGAATTATATTAGGCTTTTATAGAGTAGTTAAAACTGTGGTTTCATTTAAAGTGGCGCTGTCAATTCCACCCTGTATATAGCAAAAATAAAAAGATAGAATTTCTACTCTTATTACTGAAGTTTCGCTCTATTTACGTTGTAGAAGCTTACGGAGGATCCAGTGATCAACACGCTCCGTACTAAAGAACATTTCGGCGTCGATGTGGTTACTACGATGAGATACACTTTTGGAGTTCTGGGGTGTTCTGTTACTGTCAACACACAAGTGGATAAGTTTAAGTATGTGTTTTTTTTATTTATATCAGATGGTCGACTTATGTACTATATAGTGGTCGTAGTCGCACTGAGGTTAGCTGTAGATGGGCGCATATATGATATAATGATTTTTCTTACTGTTTATTTCGTTTCTCGAATGAATCTGAAAGTGAAAACCTGACTTCAGGGCGGCCACAACTCGTCGAAAATATATACAATCAAAATAACATTATATACAATTTCCCAACAGCGTGTCATACGTAGATCAACGTATAGAGGCGTTCCTAAAGGAGTTTGCTCATGACACCCGTGAGGGCGGTGAGAAGGCGCTCGCTCCACTGAGGCTCGCCCTCCAGCAACTGAAACTTACTGCTGATTATGAACTAAAGGACGAGGTCATTATGTTGCTTTGTTTCTTTTTCTTTATTAACCTTGTCTTCAATCAATCTGAATTTCAATCTGATCTTCAATCTGATTTTTGTCGTTATTATATATTTTTTTAGCGTCACTCTGTATCACGCACACGGCGGGGTAGGCAGAGGAAACCTAGTGTGCACTCCGTTATCCATCCTATTTTCCGCCGAATTCTGGAGGCATTATCATAATAAAATATATAAATGCTTTAGACTTCGATCAACTATACACTAGATATCAGATTGCATACAAATACGACTCAAAAAATATGGCAACAGTCAATATAAACCGAAATTCAAAATATTATTATTTAGAGTCGGGAGTTCTTAGGAGCAAAAGACCTTGGTTCGCATCTGGGGTTGTTTTTCATACTAAAATCAAATAAACACAACAAAACAACAAAGAACACAACGCTTTTTGTGCTCTTATTCCTCAGTCCGATTTTAAGACTGTAACTCTTAATCTAGTTTTTAGTTGATCGAAGGTTTAAGATCTTTACTTCACACTAACTATTACTTTATTTGATTATCTGATCTGATGCCTATCAGGCAAATCTACACAAACTTGCCCAATTCTATAAAGAATATATTGATTTTCATATTTATTTTGTTCTGTTAAGCAAACCAATGTAAATAAAAATATAACATAAAAAATTTATTATACCAGACAGTAATAGTAATACTATTATTTATTGGAGGAAAAATTATACATTATAACTTTTGATTTATTTGCACAAAATTGAAATTGTCATCAAATTTGCAGGTTGAAAGATATTGGAGTGAGATCGTAAGTCAAGAGTATCAGTTCCAAAGGCAGTTTGTTGAGGTAATTGCATTATTTTGATCAATTTAATAAACTAACGTCTGGGGAATTGGTAAAAATAAATTAGTAAAAAATATATAATTATACATGACAACTGCTGCTACATACTGTCTTTTTTAATTAAAAATTAACTAATAGTATTAGATATAGCATTTCATTCTTAACCCTCCACGCAAGCAAAGGGGTGTTATAAGTTTGTATTTCATTGTGCCTGTCTGTATTTCTATTTGTAGCTCACAAACGGATGATCTGATTTTGGTCTTGTTTTTTTTTGTTTTATAATAATGATTAAATAAACTATGTACAGTCGTTTGTGTCTTAATGTCGGGGTTATATATATATTTTAATTTATAGAACTGCGCTACAATGGCTATATTTTGTATTTATTAAAAATATTATTTATTTTTGTCGAAGATTTTATTTATTGTGCTTATACTCGTATTATTGTAGACTGAGGAGCTAGAGCAAGTGAAAATTGAAGACATCAACAATTGGATCGAAAACAACTTCCCCGTTAGTAAGAAGATATTGTTTAGGAAACTTTCTGTACAGGTAATAATTCAATTCCTTTGTTTTCATTAATAATAATTAATTATGCTGATAATAAATGTGTGACGATGCCAATGAGACGAGACTTGGCATTCAACTTATGTAATATATATTTAATTTGGTATATGGTATATTCCTCAAAACAATAACTTAAATTGATGGCACAACTGTACGCTCAACTATTTAATTTAGTATACTTACATTGTGTGTTTACAAATGTTTTCAATAATATTTATTATTGTTGTGCAATATAAATGTATATAAATTCTCCCATCTCCATGTTCAGGCAAATTTCAGAGAAGTTGTGTGATGAGTGGCGTGATTCAACGCCGTGGTTTGTCTCTTTATCAGAGTAAGAAACTAAATGTTCAGGTTTGAGTAGGAACAGACACTGTGCCTCGATATGGCCTTTAGAAATATTTAAATATTTCTATTATTTTTCAGATTGTCGGAAACAAGCCCAAAGATGGAAATAAAACAGCAGAAGATACAGAACCAAAGAGCTTGAAGCTCCATTATCTAAACGCCAGCAATTCTGGGGACCTAGATGATGGAAATTTTATCATGGATATCGAAGAATTCAAAAAGAATTTACCCGTTTTTAAAGTTCCTAAGGTTAAACTGCCTCAATGCTGATTGAATATGTAAAAAAAATCGATTGAATATTTAGTATATTTAATAATAGCTTAAATAAAAAATATATGTACACTTCGAATATTTACTAATGATGTAACGAATATTTTGCGAATGTGAATATAAAAAAATAAACACTTTAAATATAATATAAAATTCCATTTCTTTCATAAGAAATATTTTTTGAATATAGAAAAATGTAACTGAACATTATAATTACATTATCGGCTTTTCATTTACTTTATCAGTTGGTTTACATATTTATTTATACTTTAGATAATAACATTTAAGAATCGGATTTTTACTAAATAAC
Organism: Heliconius numata; assembly: GCA_016802625.1. Classification (NCBI taxonomy): domain Eukaryota; kingdom Metazoa; phylum Arthropoda; class Insecta; order Lepidoptera; family Nymphalidae; genus Heliconius; species Heliconius numata. The sequence continues at coordinate 20,100 of JAEBDU010009758.1, read as the reverse complement.
AATTAATCTCATTTCAGTTTAAAAGCACGCCACAGTAAACGAGACAAATTTAAAAAAGACTATGTTTGCGTTCGCAAATTTTCGATTTACGTCCTGTATTGAAAGTGTTATTGTAATATTAAAAAAAATTTTTGCAACTGAATGTTATTGGCTTTTTTTTATTTGAACATACATAAAATATTTATAATATGCCTCATTTTTGTATTAATATTGTACTGGAACTTTTCATAATATATTCAAAAACCAGGTTCATTCAATACAGTAAATATGAATAGGAAATTATTAATTAATAGATTATTTATATTATACTATAGTTGACATAATACGAGCTACATATATGTAGAATAGAATTAGCTTTAGATCTTTTTAAGTGGTTGTACGATATCTTAAAAGATGCTTAAAATATACTCGTATAGGTTTAGCAAAAGTAAATTATGTTTACGCAATTGACATGTGTTCAATAGTAATGGACGGAATTTTATAAATTTACTATTTTATTATTATATTATATTAATAACTTAAAATTTTACTTTTATAATTAATAGTGAAATTATAGTTTAACATGTATTTATATGAATTTTATTACTATTTTAAGCATTTTATGTACCATACTGGTTGATACTTGTCGACATGATCGATTTATTATTTTAAAAAATGTTTTCGCAATATCCGATGAGTTTTTTTTCCTTATTTTCATCGCTTAATTCATACTTCAAATCACGTTTAATAAATATATACATTTCAAAGAAAGAAAGAAACTGAAATACAATACATTTTAAAAATAATCAGTATACAATTTGGATGCGTCCGTCGTGGTCTCTCAGAGTTGTCTCCTGCCCGTGCAAGTATAGTTGCAGCATCACGTAATCTATGTCCAAATTTACCAAATCTTCTCTATTCCTCGATAGCATCTGTAAGAAAGCATTATTTACATATACCTATGTATATTAAAGCATCTTCACGACTCCAGGTATGCAGAGATAACCCAGTGTTAAGATCTTTCGATATTTATTTTCCGTCGGAATTTTACCAGTGCGGAGAAATGAAAATAATTCAAATATATATTCCACCATGCGGGATTGAATCCACAATTATCGCGTTTATACTATATTACAGTAACTATTATCTATATATATAAAAGGACTTGTCCTCACTGACTGAGGTAAGACGCACGCACAGCCGTAACCGCTGTGCGTTGAAACGTGAAATTTGGACATATGTTTACTTTAGTAATCTGGACATCCACAAAGAAGAGATTTTGAAAAATTTTAACCCTAAAGGGGTGAAATAGGGGTTCAAAGTTTGTATGGAAAATTTTTTAAATCGCCACCGATTTTTATAAAATTTGAAATTTAGATTTTTATTGGTTTTCTAGAATTCTCCCCCGAAGGGTGCAAATAAGGGGTTGAAAGTTTGTACGGAAAAAATCTTAAATCGCCACCGATTTTTATAAAATTTTAAATTTAGACTCTTAAAAATATTTCATTGAACACATGTTTCATGGGTTATTAGAATTCACCCCTAAATACGCAAGCGAAGCTGCGCGCGTCCGTTAGTAAGATATAATTATGATCAATTATACCTTGTTGATACCTACTCGAGGACATAAATTAACTTTTCGTTTTATCATATTAATCCAGACTAGTTCATGTATTGTCGCCCCGAGTGTCACAGCCGTCATTTTATATATATATATATATATATATATATACGGTGGGTAGCAGTCGGAAGGCAGCGGTCCAGTCAAGCTCTTGAGTACTGCGGTATAAAAAATATGATGCACATAAAGATTCGTACCGAAATGTATAATAAATAAAAAAATAATAATGGCACAATCTTTTAGGATCAAATTTCTACCATTCGATTTACAGTCACACTTTGTACCCCTGCGCCACGACCTGCCTCAATGTTTACCTTATATTTGGTAGTTTGGTTGGTTGCTAGTTCACAGCTCCAATCGGCAACGTAATAATGGAAGACGAGCTAGAAGCTGTTCGCCGAGAAGCTGCAATTCTTACTGCTCAAGAAGTCGGCAACATCATCGTACTTTCACATGTGGGGTACAGCAGTGACATGTGTATAGAACCATAGGCGAATACTACTACATACACCAGAGTTCCAGGATATAAAATAGCTACACGCACCCGAATGTGTGAATTACCATAATAAAGAGACTGCTAATCTTCCCCATGTTATTAAGCAGTGGATCACTGGTAACAATACCTTTGCCTCGTTCCCTATTTTTTACCGAATTCTGGAGTTGCGGAATTTAACGCTGCGCTACTCCTCGACACCAGAGCGAAGAAATAAAAATATTAAATATTTCATTTCCTTGAACCCACAACCTGTCACCTCTAACCTCTGTTAATTGTACTTCATTAATAATATTGAAATGATTAAACTCATGTTTTTCCTCAACCAGTTCTCCATTTTTTGTAAGTAAGCTAAATAGAATAAATAAAGCATCGGTTTTTTCTTTTATATCCATTTTAGAATTAACACGTTCACATACAAATAAAGCTACTTAGCGACTGCGTCGGATTTTTCAACGAAATATTATGTAATATGCGAGGCCATATATTGAACAATATTATTGTCAATATTGAAATGACAATAATATTGTGTGTGTGTGGCCAGCCTTTTACTGTCATTTAACACTATAAAAGCCGGCAAATTTCTGTCCAACTTCATTCAATAACATCTGGTCATTGCAGTATAAACATATCTGATCACAATGTCTAAAAAGTTTAAACGTGAAGTAGTAAGTAAAGCAGTCAATCAGACGGAGCCAACTTTAAGTGAATGCAGTAAGACGGAGAAAATTGAGGTTCTCTCCGAGCCTATTAAATCTGCTTCTGATAAAAAGCTTTATAAGTGAGTATGAAGATTTTAAAATACGATAAATTATTTTATTTTACATTTTTATTTTATAAATGAAAGTAATAAAATAAGCATTATAGTAGCTTACCAAAACAGCAGTTTAGTACTTTAATTACACAGATATTATCTATATTAATACAATAATGCGGAAGAGTTTGTTTGTTTGTTTAAACGATAAGATATAGATACTGGTCCGATTTACTTATTTTTGGTTTTGTATGAAAGCACGGTCTTCAGAAGTCCTGCCATAGCATTATGGAATACATAATAGAATTGCTTTTAGCGGGTGCGCTGCAAAAATAGTAAAATATACTCGTATGTCAATAATATTTTGTATGGAAAAAGTGTTCTATTTTATTAGTTCTAAAAAAAGTCCGTGATACCGTATATCTATCTCTTATAAATAAGCCACTATAAGGCATTTTGTAACAAAAAATAATTGAAATTTGCAAGGTGATATTTCAACTTTTTATTTTATAAAGATATTGAAACTTAACGGACGAAAGTTATTCCATCATCATCAAGGAATTTTTATGAAGATATGTTTTGGTTTTTATAACCATGTTATATGAACGTATATTTTTTGAGAAAATGTAATTTTAAAATAATTCAACGCTCTTTTTACGGCTGCAAGCATACGCACGAGTACTGCGAGGGGCGCCCTTGCCGCCGATTTCGTCCTCGCAAGCAACCATCTAATGCTTACACTTCAAAATAATTGAATGTATAAATAATATTGATAGCCGCTAGTTAAATACATTTCACCATTATGTCATGAATTGAACTGCAAGTTTGCGTTTCTTTTAGAACAATAAGGTTAGAGAATGGTCTAACTGCCTTACTCATATCAGAACCAAGTAAGTCATCTACTAGCAATGATACTTCGATACTTAGTGGAGCCGACTCTGATGAGGAAAAAAAGGTAAGTTACATTATTGTCATTTTAAATGTTCTATTAAATTAGATCAAAACCAGAATTGTCTTTGCAATATGTAATAAATTCATGTTGTTTTAAACGTAATGCATTTAATAAAACTATATCATATAACTATATGATAATTTAACTTTAACTTAAGTTTGTACACGCTAACGGAACGGAACTACTGGACAAATTTGAATGAAACTTTTATAGACTGTAGTTTATTTTGAAAATCTGGATACCTGATGTGGGACCTTAACAACCTGTCTAAACTATAAGAGATATAAATATAGTGCTTTGGGGAAAATTTAATAACATGATAAACAATTTCCACCCACATAACAAAAATGAAGGTCTAGAGTATCTGACATGGAACCCTAGCAGCCCATCTAATCTCTAAGAGATATAAATTTGGAGTCTTAGTAAAAGTTGATCAACATAACAAAGCATTTTCTGTCCATATAATAAAATTGAAGATCTGGAGCAGCTGACCCCAACTAAGCTTTAATAACTTTTGGAATAGTTGTTTTGCGTGGTCATAATTATGTAGTTGAAGCGGGCAAAGCTGAGGGCGGGCCGCTGGTTTTAAATATAAAAAAAAAAACATATAACCTATATATGTTATATGTTTATTAAACATATAACCAATAGTCTCACATTTTTTTTATCTTTTAAATTTAATGGAGTGTCTTAACTCTATTTTGCACTTTTTTATTTTGTGAGATTTGTGATTGCTTGTGTGATGGTGGTAACAATACTTATAAATAACCACCAGAGTATAAATAAAAACATATTTAAGGGCGTCTTTCTTTAACTTAATTAGAAATCGTTTAGACAAACCGTAAAACAAAATTCGTACTTAGAAAAAATATTTTTTGTTTTAGGCAGCGTGTGCTCTTTCTGTTGGAGTCGGCAGTTACAGCGACCCAGCAGACATACAGGGATTGGCGCGCTTTGTACAACACATGGTGTTCCAGGGCAGCGAGAAATACCCAAAGGAGAATGAATTTGATTCGTTCATTCAGGTAAATAGAAAATATTACCAATTTATGTATTAATTGACGCCGTTGTGACGCAGTCCCATAAGCGTGTGCTGGGGCGGTGTAGCGCCCGTGTGTAATGAAACTCTGTGCCCCTGGGTCACGACGGCCTCAAAACGGCCTCAAAACGGCCTCTGTTTTGTAATATAAATAAATAACTACTTATTAACACTTGCTTTAAATAGAAAGAAGATGGTTACGACAATGCTTCGACTGACCCCGAGGTAACAACCTTTTACTTCGACGTACAGGAGAAACATCTGCTAGAAGCTATGGATATATTCAGTCAGTCCTTCGTCAGCCCACTCATGAAGAAGGAGGCTATGCAAAGCGAAATAGAAACTATACAATCCGGTAATAAGAATGATTTATATAGAAAAAATAATATATTTTATTTTATACTTCTAAAAGTTGTAAAAGTACTTGTTCAAAATTTACACATTTTGTTTATAACCTGGTTGGTGTCCTTTTTAATAGATTCTTTCATCTTGAACATATTCGACAACAAAGTAATATTTAACTCACCTCATGTAAAAAACACAATTAAATAATATTTCTACTAACTTTGTCATGTTGCTCATAGTGGTAACTTATCTAACCAATACACACACAATAAAAAAAATGCGTTTTCATTTTCTGGCTCTAGACATAAGCCAAAGCGTGACGTAGAGTTCAAGCACCCAATAAGAAATGTCTTGAAAATTCGGCGGAAAGTGATGTATGGAAGATTTTAACAATAAGACAGACTATAGCAGGATACAGCGTGAGGTTGAAAAACAATTAATATACAACATTTCTATTATAGAATTCGCAATGGTCGCTCCGACGAATTCAATTCGCATAGACCAGCTCATCTCATCACTTTTCCCGGAGGGACACCCAGCTAGAACATTTACTTGGGGCAATCAACGTAGCTTGCGCGATGATATACATGATGACGAGAAATTACACAAAGCTGCCGTTGACTTTATAAAACGCCATTATAGCGCTCATAGAATGACTGTGGCTGTACAGGTCCGTGGAGTGTTTTTATTAATTGAAACTTGGAATTAATAGTAATGTTAGGTTGATTAGGAAATACATTAGTAAAAAATGTATACCCCGGCATTTAAACTCGGCGTTAGGTAGTGGCTTTATGCCACTGCATTTCGCATTAGGTAATTCCGGGCTCCGGTGGACTACCCACACCCCTCCCTGGAATATTATAGCGGCAAAAAGAGACAAACTACCCCAGGAGGGTACCAACACCTTCGATGTTGGAGAATTCCTCCCTGAGTCTTCAAACTCAGGCCGCCTTTCGAATTGTGGGGAGGGCGATGGGCGTGAAATGGATAGATGCTGATCCTCTACCCATAGACAACCGTTAATCCGTCGATCGCGTTACAACCTGTACATTCTCGATACAATATCTTAGAATATTAAAATTACTTCAGTGCTAAAATCTTTTAATTCTTGTCTTTATAAGAATTTCTTTATCTAATATCATTATTTAATATATTTTACTATGTACGCACTTTTAATCTAGGTTAATAAAAAGTAGTAATTATAAGTTCGTTATTTCTAAGTTTTTCATAATTTACAGGCCCGTATGGATCTTGCAGATCTAGAGAAACATGTATCATGCATGTTCGGACAAATACCCAACAATAAGTTGCCAGCTGATGACTTCAGTAAATTCTCTTTCAAACCAGAAATAGTGACACCGCAATTCAAAGACATTTATTACGTGAAACCAGTTGGCGATACTACTGAGGTAAATTAAAAACTGTATCTTACCCTACACCACTGTACAATTTTTAAAAGAATAACAGAGAAAAAAAGGCGTAGAGCTTCACCAGCTAGTACGTAATGTTCTGTAACAGGAGAAAAGTTGAGAACGGAATATATGCGAAGCTTAGGTAAATAAAAAAAATACCTGACGTTTTCATGGCTTAGAACACGCCTGACTAAATATGATGATTGTATAATAATCACAATTGTTCGAGATAATTTAATTTATAGGGATCTGACCTAGTGCACTAGAATTTCTGTAGTATTTTCGTGTAACATGCAAGAAATATATCAACAATAGAAAGAAATATGTCAAAGAAATATAAAAAATACTTACACGAGCATTACGTTATAAAAACTTACAGTACGGCCGACAAGACGTGGCCAGACTGAAGTTGAGTTTTCTGTCCACGTCACGTTCATCACGTTCACTCGGGAAGAAAATAATTAAAAGTAAGAAAAAATCCGAAAAATCAAATCTGTGCCACGACTTGTTGATCGTATTTTCACCCACATAACATAAATGAAAGTCTGGAGTACCTGACGTGGAACCCTAGCATCCCATCTAATCTCTAAGAGATATAAATATAGCGCCTTTGTGAAGTTGATAAACAAGCATTTTCTGTCCATGTAATAAAAATAAAGATTTGGAGCAGCTCATATGGAACCCTAACAGTCCAGCCCAATTCAGAATAGTTGTTCTGCGTGGTCAGTGTTAAATGAGGTTATTATTCTGACCTAATAATTTAAAATAACATAAGCTAGGAGTACCACCACGCGGTGAAAGCGGTAACAGTTCAGGTCTATTTTATAATGATAGGTATATTATTGAAGACTTTGCCTCGCCCCTAAAGAATAAGTTCGATCTTTGATGGCTCTTGCATCAAAGTTGATGTTCGCTAACCGTATAATAAATAATTAGCTATACGTATCAATGCTCTAATATCTAATAATGTATATTATTATAAATATCAAGTATCAACATTCCTAATAGGAATTACGATAATGTCGTAAAAATCGTAACATATAAGAAGTCATTATATTTGTCAGTCAATTCTGTGTATTAAATGAATAATCATATAGTTTAAGCAGACGAAGCCGCGGGTAGTAGTTAATTTGTTTTTCTTCTAGCTACATTTAAGATGGTGCTTGAGATCATTGCTTTCCGAATACGAATCGAAGCCGCACCAGTACGTGTCATTTCTACTCTCACACGAGGGAAGCGGCAGCCTCCTCTCCTATTTAAGGAAAAAGTAAGTTAAAGTATAATTATATTTTCAGATATACCATATAAACTTGTAAGATTAATTGTTGAAATTTTGTAGGGATATTAATTTTGTTTATCGTTTGACCAATATTTTTTTTTTACCTTTCATCTTTTTGAATAAATCGTCTACTAAAAGGTTTCCTTTTTTATAGTGCTGCATATTATATTCTATATTTACATTTTTTTTATATTGAGCGACAATAATTTGTTATTATTAGTTTCTTTCATAAGTGTAATCACACTCCGTTCCTCACCAATTTGAGACATAATACATAATTATATATTTATATTTATCTTAGAGTATGGGCGCTCGATCTGGTCGCTGGTACTCCAGAAAGAGGCATAGATTACACTTCCATGTACAGCGTGTTCTACGTACAAGTTGTTCTTACTAAAGATGGACTTGATCATGTCGAAGAGGTAGGTATTCAAGCAATAATTTAGAAGATTTCTATATAATATTTGTAGGCACATTTCGTCTTGGCCTTGAGACATGTTATTAGCGGCCTACCAAGCGAAGAATGTAAATACTCGTAATAATTATTATTTAAATATAGTATATTAACAATTGTAATATATTTATTATAAGTAAATAATGATATTTTTTAAGTAGATATTATTAATGTAATGTAATGTTTTTTGTGTTAACAGGTGGTTGAAGCTATATTTTCATATATACAAATGTTGAAACAGATTGGACCATCAGAACGAATTTATGAAGAAATAAAGGTAATTTAAATAATTATGAATTATTCATGTAATATGTATAATAATGTTGTTTATTGTTATACTGACATATTTAGAGTAGGTGAAAAATAGTAGATTGAGATTACACTACTTTTTACTTTATTGGGAGATTTTTTATAGCTTCAAGTGGTATGTATACCTGAACAGAACAGGGTGGGAAGAGGGAACTATAATTAAAACACTTGAAATACTAAAACAACATTCATATGATTACTTTAGAAAAAAAAAAATATATTATGCTTGTTAAATAAGAAATTTAAATTTTGTAAGATGACTCACGCGTTGTCCATTTTTTACCTTTAAATTTCAAAAAAGTAAATTTTCGGATGAAGATTCGAAAGAAGAACACCTTTGTTGGAAGCCTTCCCAGGAGTAACTCAAAAATAAAAATCCGCCTCACAATGTAAAAAAATTCCATCTTCAACATTACACTTAACAGAAAAACTAAAAATAAAATAGAAAAAAATAAAACTGAAAATATTTATTCAATAACCGCTCCCGCTAAAAGAGACAAACATAAAGGAAAAGTATCCTATTTCCTTTGTGTTTATATACATGATTTTTCCTAAAATATTTTTCAACCAAAAATTCTTTAACCATTGCATCATACTCTTGGCCTATCAAATATTTAATGTTCGTGGAATGTTAAATCAAATCTGCGCAATCATCTACAGCTAACTTCATGGCGGCCACAATTCGTCGATTGTACTGTACCTTACTCTATAATTATTTTTAGACAACTGCAGACACAAGTCTCCGTTTCAAAGCGGAAGCACAGCCTGCAGCCAATGTGGATCCTCTGGCGAGAAACATGCACTTCTTTTCGCCAGAAAATTATATTACAGGGGATAAATTATATTATAAATTCGATCCTAAGGTAAATATATTTTATTTTATTTACTTATATCAGAGAACACTTAATCTTTTAAAATGTACATATACTCGTACATATTTTTTTTACTTTTAGGCAGCATTCGGATTTCTTTATTTATAGAGAGAATAAATTACTAATAATAAATATAATGTTTTGTTGCACGAAAAACTCGTGAGTTCTTGAATAAATTCCTTCCTAAAGGTGTTCCACTGAAATTATCATTGACTACTAGTGACCCAGCGACCTTGGTACCGCCTAACAGTCATTCTTTAATTTTTGTTTTTTTAATACTTATTCTGCTATTCGGGAACGGGTCAGTTAGTAAGATAAAGAAAGAAAAAAATAAAGTTGATAAGTCAACAATTACATTATGTCAAAGAATAAAAATTATTTTTATACTCGCTAAAAAATCACAATGAGAATTACAATTTCAGGTTTCTTATTATGATACCTACTTATTATACAGAGTGGAAGAGGCAGCGCTCCTTTTACTCAAACTGCATATAGGGTAAAATATTTCAAACCCAGAACTAAAACAATGAATTAATGTACCTCAACAGTTTTGACGTAGGATTTTTTTTTTCATTTCACGATTTAAATCCATACCTGTATTTCGTGTCACGCACACATACGTATGCGACTTTGCCGCTTTGACAGTAAAACTAAAAATAAAATAGTATTTGTGTGCGTGTTTAAGTTATACTTTACAAATGGCGTTTTATTTTAAAACGATAATTTTATTATTTATTTTGTTTGAAAAAATTACTTTTTAATTTTTGGGAATTATTTTTTTTCTGAATTATATTAGGCTTATATAGAGTAGTTAAAACTGTGGTTTCATTTAAAGTGGTGCTGACAATTCCACCCTGTATTTTATTTTAGTTTTTCCTGTACGACCAGGAGCGTCGAAGAAGTAAACCCCTCCAGTTCCATCATTTATTACTTTCTTAAGAGTATCAAATACATACTTTTCTTCTTCGTTCAATAGTGGAAGATTCGATTCTTTCAAAGATTGAGATCGTACGACTCATGTTGTACAACTTGATGAAAAGCATCGTGCATTGGGCGATTGGGCGCGGCCATCCCCAATTGAAATAATAGCTTGTTTGACATCATCAATACATATCCGTAATGGAAATCAATGCATGATTGTAAATTTCTTCCCTTATTTGTAAATTCAGATTCCTTGTTCTATTGCGTATATTAAATAACATATCGTATTTGATGGTAAGCATGTGCCTATGGTAATGGAAAACAATGTTGCTTGCTAGCTTGTGATTAATGATGTAGTTCAAGCGATGCTGAAATTACAGCATCGCTTGAACTACATGATTATTAACTCAAGAAATAGATAGAGATATAAAAAACAGCCTTAACTATTAATTAATTGATTTGGATAAGTATTCACAGTATCTTTCGTAAAATTACTGTAATGATTGCATATTATCTCCTGTACAGTTTTTAAATTAGTTATATATACAATGTTTATATGTGATAGTTTTATTTGGTAGTACACTTTTGTCTTGATTTATCAACAGTCATTTAATCAATTCGTGTTTAAAGTCGTTCTTTTGCCAAGCTTATTACCAGTGCGTAGACAGACAAACAAACAAAAATTCCAAAAATGCTGGAAATGGATTCTGTTAGTTATTCTCTTACACCCTGGTAATTTTTTTTAAATATTTTCAATGTACAGAAACGACTTTTCTACAGATTTGTTATAAGTGTAGATATAGATTTTACAAATTTAAATTAATATATTTATGAATATGATGGATAATAATATTTTTTTATATTACGCAGGGTATAACTTCACTTCTAGACGGTATGACGGCGGACATGGCCAACGTGGTCATAATGGCCGACAAGTACTCGGAACCGATACAATACAACGCTACAGAGAAATGGTTCGGCACTGAATACAAAACAATAGGTGTTTATTACATATTTAATTTTACCTCTTTATCTGTCATGATGCAGTGGAATAGCGTCTCATTATAAACCCGACAGTCGTGAGTTCGATTTCCACTGGGCGAACTGTACATACGCACTCAGCAAAGTTTCAAACACCGTCGCCAAAGTAGAAAGTGTAGATATTTCCAAATGTTAATGTTTTTTTCGAGTGTGAATCTAACACACAACCTCTCGCGTTTACTACTGATCTATTACAAGTACATATTATATTTGTTATTCTTCTTACAGAAAAACCAAAAGAGTGGTTACAAAAATGGCTGAATGTGGAACCTTATAAAGAATTTAATTTGCCCGATAAAAATATATACATTCCAAATAATTTCGACCTCGAACCGCCCGCGTCCGCGTACTTAGAGGAAGCGGAGAGACTCGGCATTGATTTATATAATAGTACCGCTAAAGATATTTACAACAAAGTGTCTAAAAGCGAGAAGAAGACTAAAGTGTTGTCCAAAGGTGATTTGATAGCGACGGTTAAAAATTTTAGGTATGTATAGTATAAACAAATCTAGACTAATATAATAAAGCGGAAGAGTTGGTTTGTATGTTTGTTTAAGCGCTAACATCTCTGGAACTACTGGTCGGATTTTATTATTTTATGTTTTGTATTAATCATTGCGTTTTATTAATTCTAAAATTAAGTCGGCGAAATCGATCTTTTATAAATAAGTCACAATAAAACATTTTGTGACAAAAAAAAATTAAAAACCATGGTGATATTTTATCGTTTTCTATTCGACAATGATATTGAATCTTACAAATAAGAGTTATACTGTTGACAGTATAAGAAATATATATAGATGGCATATAAATATAGCAAGTAAAAAAAAATAAGTGGTATGCGGGCGAAGCCGCAAGTTGGACCGCTAGTAGAAATATATTATACTAGCTGACGCGCGTAGCTTCGCCTGCTTATTTGCACCCTCAGGGGTGAATTGTAGTAAACCATGAAACAAGCGTTTAATTTAAGAGTCTAAATTTCAAATTTTATAAAAATCGATGGCGATTTAAAGATCTTCCCATACAAACTTTTAAACCCTTATTTGGAATTAAAATAAACCACAAAACACGTCTTCAATTAAATATTTTTAAGAGTCTAAATTTCAAATATTATAACAATCAGTGGCGATTTTAAAAGAAATCCATACAAACTTTCAACCCCTATTTTATCAAAATTCCTTCTTATTTTTTTTTCATTTATTTATGTACCACACAAGATAGAAAGTACAGAAAACTTATAACAATAGGTAAAAGTGTACAAAGGATAACTTATCTCTAATAGAGATCTCTACCAGAAACCCTTGAATGTAGGAGATGTTATAAGAAATGATTCGGGTGCGGTATTTTAATATTATGTCAATAATAATAATAATAAACCTACATACAAATATACATAATATTAATCAATATTCCTATACCTACATAAATATACTTATACAAACATACACACATACAAACATATAAATATATACAATGACATTAAAGAGAATTCCTTCTTAGTGGATGTCCAGATTACAAAAATAAATATCTGTCCAAATTTCACGTTTCTACCACAGAACATGTAATTGTTTCTTAACTTAAATTGTATCTCGCATATAGCAGGTAGAATGGGCAGGGTAGTGTTAAGATACTCTGTTCTCCACTTTCCGCTTAGTTTTCGAGACATTGCGTGTTAAGTTGAGTTGAATTGAATTGAATTGAATTCTTGATATATGGCGTTTCGAGCGTGCCAGTTGAGCACAATTCATTTCGCCAATGTCACGTTGTATGGAAAACACACGAAGGAAATTGACCGGTAATAAAAAAGATAAATATACACAATTATAGAATACATGTAAAAAAAAAGATCCAGTGTAAGTACAGCCTTCACCTAAAACAAAACAAACACAAATTTACAATATATACACAACACATTAAATTAGTAATAAATAATATTTTATACAGGAGTTAATTTAAAGTTTTATTTTGTTAAGTTTAATATTAGACATTGCGTGTTAAGTTGAGTTGAGGCAGAACTTAACATCCATTGTCAATATGTAAACAACATAATACGTCTTTGTAAACAATTTGATGTTATACAGGTTGGAAGAGGCAGCGCTTCTTTTACTGAAACTGCATATAGGGTAAAATATTTCAAACTCAAATCTAAAGAAATTAATTAAGGTACATCAACAGTTTGGACGAAGGATTTTTTTTTCATTTCACGATTTTTATCCATACCTGTATTTTGTGTGACGCACACATACGCGTGCGACGTGGCCGCTTTGACAGGTCAGTGTGTGCGTGCCTATGTTATACTTTACAAATGACGTTTTATTTTAAAATGATAATTATATTATTTATTTTGTTTAAAAAATAACTTTTAAATTTTTGGCAATTATTTTTTTTCTGAAATATATTAGGCTTTTATAGAGTAGTTAAAACTGTGGTTTCATTTAAAGTGGTGCTGACAATTCCACCCTGTATAATACGGTAAGACGAGTCGGCGGCCGCCCTGAATTAAGCTTTCTGAACTTTTGCGTTTTGTTTATTTGGTAAGAAAATGATCAAAGTAAGAAAAAAAATAAAATATAAAACCTGCGCAGTCTTCTGCGGCAAACTTCAGGGCGGCCACGACTAATCGAAAAGAGTATCTAAAACATTTCTTTATAAGATTCTGAATTAAATAAGTATTTTCCTTTGCAGATTGGATCAACCAAATTTACTACGTAAGAATAGCAACATGGAAGTGTGGTACAAACCAGACTTCAAGTATCGGCTTCCCATGGCTTTATTGTATTTCTACTTCCTTACTCCGCTCATTTTACATTCGCCACGAGAGTAAGTTTTTTTTTAATTAACCTAATTATATATTAATTTTTCATAATATTTAAATATTTGTAGAATTTGATTTTAAAATAATTGAAAAAAACTGTTATAACCAACAAGAATACAATTCATATCACCCGTTGGTCCTACACTAACTTTCAGAACGTAATTTCTATCAGCTACGAATTATTTGTTGTAATGATTGTATTAGCATTATCTAAAATTACGAAAAAATAATATTCATTACTTTTTTACTTTCACACCTACCTACCTATACAGGATTTTAGTCAAAAGGAATCTAGAAACCTAGTGCTTAGACCCATTCAGTTTCCACCATATTCTTGAGGCATTGCGTGTTGATTGATGGAACACAACGCTGCGTTTCGCCTTGTTACCAGAGCGAGAAAATGAAAATATTAAATATTTTATATTCCTAAGTGGGAATCGAACCGACAACCATCGTCGCACGCTTGTGCTCCTACGCCACGAAGGGCTCAATAATGATTAGATGAAAATAATACAATAGCAAATGATGCTTAGTTCAGCTTAGCTCCACTTTGATTAATATAATAATGATTATTTGACATGTTCCAGCGCTTGTCTCATCGATCTCTGGACTGATGTATTACAACAAGGACTCGCGGTATGCATATATATTTTTTTCTTGTCAAATATATTACATATTCTCTATTTAAAAAGAAGCTGTTTTTAGGGTTCCGTACCTTTAAAGGAAAAAAGAATCCCTTATCAGATCACTCTGTCCGTCTGTCTATCTGTCAAGAACATTTGTCTCAGGAACGCTTGGAGGTATCGAGTTGAAATTCAAACCATATCAAATCTACGGCCCCATTTCCTGAATAAAATATATTTCTACATTTATATAAAAAAAGATATGGCTGTTTATATCGCAAAAAAAAACACGTATTTCGAAACTATAAAGAGAATCAAAATTCATAGGGTACTTCCGTTTGACATAGAGTTCTGAAATTTGGCACCTAGAGAAATAATAAAAGTTCTGAAATTATCGATTTGTGTTTAAATTTTAAAAATAGCCTTAAAAGTGGGACAATATTTGGTATTAAAGCCGCTACTTCAAGTGAGGTATCAGATGAAAGGGCACTGGCCTGGCTAAGTTTGAATTTCTAAAAAAACTCGAGACCTCCAGTTTCTGAACGGAACCCAACGTAAGCGAGCCTGACTCGCGGTTGCCCGGATTTTTTTTTACTGAAGTGAAGGGGGGAATCTGTTATTTTCATTTCCTGGTAACAAGACAAGACAAACCGCAGCGTTGAGATCTTGTGTTTTAACACTCTAGTTTACCAGTTAGCTAAAAATTTTATTAATTTATTTTGCACCACACTACATGTTGCATTTTTATGAGAAACTATATTATGAAACTGTATGTAGAAATTATTTTGTTTTATTTTTCTATTGTAACAGGAAAAATTGTATCCGGCGAATATGGTGGACATATCGTACTCGTTGGATACTTCTCAAAAAGGATTAACGTTGAAAGTGAGCGGTTACAACCAGAATCTACATGTAAATATAAACTTTTTTAACACTTTTTTAAAGTATTTTCAGTCCAGTTTTCAGTTTTTTTTTAAAAAAAACGACTTTTCCAATTTTAACCGGATCCCATAAACAGAACCTAACCAAACTTTCATTTAACTATCCTTTAAATGTACCTTTTCCGATAAAAAAAAAAGAATCATCGTAATCGGTTGGCGGGATATCGAGTTAATCGTCCATTTGTCGCGCACATGCTTCATAAGACTTAATTGATTTTTTCATGATGTGATCATGTCATTGTCAGAAACTGTTGGTCCTTTAAAATAGCACCATACGAAACGCCCCAGCTTTCAAATAAAAGAGAATCGTTAAAATCGGTTCACTCAGTTAAAAGTTCCGAGGTGACAAACAAAAAAATACAGTCGAATTGATAACATCCTTTTCTTACAGAGGCCATTAAAAAAAACTTATAAATAATTAATGCTGAAATTGTGTAAATATAAAATATTGCTTTCCCTATTTGTCGTATTATTATTTCAACTATCGTATCATTTAAAATAAAAATATACGACATCAGATCCCCTCGAATGTTTCAATCCTCACATCTTCCTCCACTGACCCGCAGCTGCTGGTGGAGTTGGTGTCGAGCGAAATGTACGCGGGCCGTCTCACGCCGGAGCTGTTCGAAGCGGTGCGCGAGCAGCGTGCGCGCTCCTACTACAACTTGCTCATCCAGCCGGATGAACTCGAAAAGTGAGGATTTACATTCACACCAATATCAAGTGTGATAGCTTTTACTTTTTGCGTTTCGTACCTCATGAAGAAAAAAACGGAACCCTTATAAAATCATTTTTTTTTATTTGACTGTTTTTCTGTCTCGTAAAACCATTTTTTGTAAAGATCACCTCGACATATTTTCTTCAAGTCAACGCAATCAAAAGATACGAATGTTTACGCTATTCTGTATGAAATTGTCCCCGAAATAAGAAAAAATATTTTACATTGACCTAGAGTTATAAAATTTGGCAACAAGTGACAAGCTTCAAATAATCTAACAACTGCATACGCAAACGTAAATTTCTTAACTTTTATAAGTTATATTTCCTACAATCGTAAACTTGGCCCCTTTTTTGTAGAAAACCAAACAAATACCCACCCACAGCGAATACAATTTAAACTATTTACTGAATTAAATACTTGTTACAGAGATGTCCGGTTCAATGTATATATGGAGCCCTATATATCTCCGAGGGACAAAGCCGCCGTCATACAAAATATTACGTATAGCGAATTGAAAGAATACACTCACAAGTTGTTACAGAAAATGTACTTGCAGGTGAGAATAACATTACTGTAAATATAGATACTAGCGAACGCGCAGCTTCGCCTGCTTATTTGCACCATCGCGTCGGGGCTTCGTCCACTTGAATCATATAAATAATATTTTAAAAAAATAATAATAAAAAACAATATTTATTAAATATATTTATGAAATTATTTATGTTTAGGGGGTAAATTGTAATAAACCTTGAAACACGTGTTCAGTAAAATATTTTTATGAGTCTGAATTTAAAATTTTATAAAAAACTAGCGGCCCGCTCGCCGTTACACCCGCGTGAACTATGTTATTATTAATTTCTGTCTCCATGACTACGTCCTAGTGACGTCTATGCAAAATTTGTTACTCCTAGAATTTGTAGTAACGAAGTTTCATACAAACTTTCAACCCCAAAAACAACCCCTTAGAAGTCGAATATTGCAAATTCCGGTCTTAGCGAGAACCTGCGTCCTATATATAACTCGTATGCAAAATTTTAAATTCCTAGCACATGTACTTTCTAAGATTTCGTGATGAGTGAGTGACCTTTCGATTTTATATATATAGAGTAAAAAAAAAATAATTTAAGTTAAACAGTTTTATATTGCAGATAAATGTACTAAAAGCTAAAAAATAATTTCATGGATACAGTCATGGGTACCAATATGTATACATTGTTATATTTTCAAAATAAAGTAACTCGTAACCTACTCACTTTCTGGAAATATCTATGGTCACATAAATTCCTAAAAATGCAATATACATTTATGTAAACACCTATGACAAAAGATGTCATTTTTGAAATATACAAATTTTAAACATATGCATTGATCGTGCCTCACGATTTTATTTTAGTTTGCCCCACGATTTTGTTTTAGTTTAATCAATGAAAAAGTTATTTTTTCAAACAAATTAATTAATAAAATTATCGCTTTAAAATAAAACGCCATTTGTAAAGTATAACATAAGCACACAAACACTTACCTGTCAAAGCGACAACGTCGCACGCGTATGTGTGCGTCACACGAAATACAGGTATGGATGAAAGTCGTGAAATGAAATAAAAATCGTACGTCGAAACTGTTGAGGTACCTTGATTAATTTCTTTAGTTCTGGGTTTGAAATATTTTACCCTATATGCAGTTTCAGCGACATCCGCGACGGTTGTTGGTTAGATTATAGAAATTTTGATTTATTAATATTCTCATTTCTTCTCTCTGGCACCAAGACTAAGGCCCGACGTTGATTTTTACCATTATGTGCGGGATACAGCATTTGTATCAATGAATATTACTTAATTTATTAATTAAAAGAAAAAAATACTTTTTAAGGTACTTGTACAAGGCAACCTCGCCTGGAATGAAGCGATCACGATATCTGAAAAAGTGCATGAAACTATAAAATGGGAGGGACTGTCTGAGGATGAAATGCCTGAGGTAAATATTAATTTATTTAATCTTTTTGTTGCAAAACATATAGGAACTGCTTGATGCTTTTCCTCGCATAGCCGAACCTAGTGTTGAGTTCGTTGTGTATAATTAAAATAGAATATTTCCCCCGAGTGGGGATCGAACCCACAATCGTTGCGTCTGCCGTCCGACGCTAGCCCATTGTGATGGGTGATTGTGATGGTGATATTATGATGATCTCGGTCTTGTTGCAAAGCATTTTAATTAATGCCTGCTAAATCACTGCGAAACTTTTTATAAGAAAACGAGTATTAAAACTAGATTTATTTGTGCTGTAAATTTTCCCTTCTTGAATAAAATTCTATTATGAAATTGGACAAATGGGAAGTAAATACCCTACAAGTTATAATTACGAGGCGAATCGCCATCAAAATCCTACAAAAGATCCATAAACGCATGTGATTATAACGCATAACGTGGTACAAGGGAATGTACACCTGGAAATTTCACATTAATTTCAGCTTTATAACTCGATGCTATTTTGAAATTAGTGGCTTTGATCAAACGGTCTGTCCATATAAATAGATGGACATCAAATGAATCCTAAATGGGTTAAGTATTTTTTATAAATAAAAAAAAAATAACTTAATAACTACAATATATAATAACTCAAATATAAATAATAACATTAATGTTTTTTCTAAAATCATTCGTTTTTCTAAACAGATAAAAGTACATCAGTTGCCAATAGGAGAGAAACGTCTTCGTGTTGCGAATCTTGACCCATCATCTACTAGTAGTATAGTGAATGACTACTACCAGGGTGGAGTATCTAATCTTAAAGATTACGAGACTGTAGAGCTTCTTAGGGTATGTATTTTGATATTATATAAATTAGACTTATTTTATTCTTGATAAGTTGCTTTTTATCTATGTTTATATTATAAAGATGAAGAATTTGTTGGAATTGAATAAATCTCTTTGTGTTGGATTTTTTGGCTAAGGCTGAAAGCCATGCAATGGGTCACATTGACTGACCCTGCGGTAAGGTACGCCGGACACTTTGCTGTCTCTTGTGTCGTATAGTCTTAATTATATTGTTTGACTGAAAAAGTAATAAGAGCTAGTAAATAGTACATAGGGATTTTTCAATCTTTTATTTGTGTAAATAGATTTTCGTAGATACTTATAATAATGGTACATGGTACATGATAAAATTGAGTCATAGATAATAAATTAATTGATAGAGGAAAGATTAATTAAACCACAGAAAATGTAAAGCCTATAAAGAATATCAGTAAAAAAATATATTTTATTAAAGTACCAAACTTGAATATGTATACACCAAATTCGTCGTTGTAAGGCTATGAGACTACGCATCCACTCACGTTATTGTATATGTACACGTGATCACAAATGCACAAATGAGGCCACATATTCGCACCTGCGGTTACATCCACACATGATAATACACATCCACACATGTGTAAACACGTTCAAACTAAAGCGCACATTTATACGTGAGAACACACCCATGTGATTATACATCCATACATGCACTCACACACAGATCCACACTTGA
>JAEBDU010009746.1:0-10434 GCA_016802625.1 Heliconius numata | reverse complement strand
GTTCGTTGTTAGAAGTCGGTTTTTGTTTTTGTTAAAAATTAATTTATGTATTTAACTCGCCTCGTAATCTAAGAGTACTTCCCGTGGACCAGCAGTTATGGGATTTGGCAAGAAGTGACTACTTCTAATACAAAAAAAGTAAAAAATCCAAATAGTAAAAATTTAAAGAAATTTCATAAAAAAATTATTACAAACTTATAATTGTAGTTCATTTCAACATTTATAAATTGTACTTCTCGTTGACCCTAAATCCTGAAATTGATACGGAACCCTCAGTGGGCGAGTCAGACTAGCACTTAACCGGTTAGTATTTAAAAAAGAAAATTTAAATTCGATTAAAAACTTTAATATGGTACCCCATTACACATTTTTAAGCGTTTCCTTTCACTTATTATAAAGGATAAATAAACTCTTTGAATCGATATTTATTATATTTCCTATGAGTAAACTTCATCTGCATTCGCTTTGTGGCACGTGCTACGGCCGTTTATACGTGGATCTCTCAGCTCTACGTGGACTCAGCCAGCCATCAATCATTGTGTATACAGTAGGATTTGCTCCCTATATAGATATATGAAATGGACAATACAAGTTTAAATTAAAAGGAAATTTTATATGTATGGATACATGTGTTTATGTTAAACAAATGTAAGATACAATTTCTGAACAGAATTTAATTTGTATACAAAAAAAACACATTGTACAGTTAATTAAATTCATGATTTATAACGAATTTTTGAAGGTATTATAAAACACCATTGCTGATTTTCTTAATATTTTAATACTAAAAATATTAAGAAAAGCAGCATTTTGTTATCTCGTGTTATAATTTTACAAAAACTCATGAAAATAGACTCAACGTTAAATTAACATAATTCTGTGCATAGTTGTCACTCTTTCAGTATATATAATTACTCTGTATTTCGCACACAGAAAGGTAGGCAGAAGGAACCTAGTGTTAATACACTCCGTTACCCATTTTACGCCGAATTACGGAGGCATTGCGTAATGAATGGCGGAATTCTTTGGCTTTGCCCCGGTACCAAGGAGAAAATGGAGATATTAAATATTTCATTTCCTCGAGTGGGATTCGAACCCACAACACCACGACTGGCCTCAATATACGTTATGATGCACTTATAATAAAATGTAAAAATTTACGAGTGCCAACTTGTTAAAAGTTAATACTGAAAACTGCGATGTCAGAAAGAAAAAGGCTTCCGGTAATATCCTTCTTTAAGTTTGTGAAGAATTTTAAAAGGTTTCTTCGTACTTTGACTTTGTGAGAGCTTAATGGTTTATTCCCTTATATGCAAACTTTAAATAGAACAAATCGTAAAATTTCTTTAAAAGTCTAATATTTTTATGAATCTTCTTGTAAAAATTCTTTATATATAATAAAATTTATTGTGTGTCTGTTATTCATACTATAACATTATAATTTTTATATCTTTATATATAAAAAAGTGAAACAACTATAGAATTTTCAAACTTATTAAGCACATGTGTGTTGATTTTGGGAAAATTCGTATTATCATTTTACTCTGAGAAATTAACTGCTTGCATACCTAATTTTAATTGTATGTAACTAATAGTTTTCAGTTAGGGTAAAACCCGGATAGTTGCCACACTTTTTGAAAAAGCTCTTTTGTTAGAAATGTATACCACTACATTACCTATTCAATGTGTGTTCTTAAACATAGTATATTAATCTTCTAACTTAGCCAATTTTTTCAAATATAAATATTATTAATTTTGAGTACAGCCTGTTTGATGTGGCCTCTAAAAAAGGGGATAGTTGCCTACTATGACGGATACTAGCCTAACGTTAAAAATGGTTCGGGGGATACTTGCCTGTCTATTTTTTTTTCAAATAAAAACGAACTTATATTAATTTAAGTAATCACTCTTTGTTATTGAACACAATCTTTCATTAAGTATTAATCAAAGTCAAAATAATTATAAAATTACAACAAAATAGACTCCAAAATGGTAATTAAGTATAAAAATAAAAATAAAATATTACTATTTATTTTAAAGGACTTATTTTAACAAAAAAAAAAGGAATTAACTTTGGCATAGCATCTATTAAATAAGTATTCAGTTCTAATTACTTACCGAGATCCTTTATAATTATTACCCAAACAACACTTAAAAGTACTAAAGTTTTAAAATTTTAAATTTGAACATGTAATTTTTTAATTTAAAAAAATTATTAAATATTAGTATTTATCTTAAATATTAAAAATAATTATGGGATTAACTTTGGCATTAGTATTGATTATTACCAGAAGCCAAGGTTTTCAATTTGCCACATCTCATGCAATGGTTTTTGAATGTTGTACAAGTTTCATGCAACCACATTCGACACATCTCACATTGTATCCAATCTGATTTTGATTTAGTTAAATTATAATTTTCAAAACATTCTACACAATAATTATCCACTTTAACTTCTTTGTTGGTATTTAATTTTTTTGAATTTGCTATTGATATTGCTATTTTGAATTTCTTAAGGTTCGAGAGGATATGCCATAAATCCGAGATATTTCGTTGATACTTTTTTGTTTTTTTATTTAGATCTTCGAACGCAAGTGCTAAGCTATCTTCTGTCCAGCTGATATGGCGCGGCACCACGCCTGGCTTTCGTTTATATTTGCGAGGCATTTTGCTGTTGAGAATTTATTTTATTTAAGATAAACTATAGTAAAGCCCCATAAAAATATCACCAAGAAAAAAAGGTAAAACCAAATGAAAAAAATAACTAAGAAAAAACCTGTTTGCTCGTTAAAATGTGTAGTTACGGATAGTTGCCCCAGGGCAACAATCCGCAAAAGACAGTAAGGCAACTATCCTTTTTGATACGGTTACTTGCCCTTTTTATTTACAAAATAAATAAAACATATACATAACAACAAAACGTTTATTACAGTGCAATTTAAACTCTAATGCAATCAAAGAAGTAATTATTTTACTGAAATCGCAATTAGTTATAATTATATTTAACGGAGATTACTTGCCAATATAATTCTGACGCTAGTCAAAGTATCGTCGCGGAAGATTTTTACTCACACGGACAAAACTCGTGCACCTACTTCGACAGCTGATGCGGCACCGAGTCCTACGCGGGGGACGCTTCTTATTATGATCAAAAAGAAACACTGACAACACGTCTAACATAGAGCATTTGAAACTGAGGCATGTATCCGTCCGAGGCAACTATCCGGGTTTTACCCTATACATACCCATATCTAAACCCAGTTAAAGCCAGCAGTGACACAAGCGTGTGACTATAAACGCGACAGGTTGTGGGTTCAATTCCCACTCTAGAAAATGAGACATTTAATATTCTCATTTCTTCGCTCTGGTGTCAAAAAAAAGCGCGGCGTTGCATTCCGCCACTCAACACGTAATGCCACTAGAATTTGGCGGAAAGTTCAACACACACACTAGGGGCCTAGTCTTCCTACCCTGCTACATGCGGGATAGAGCGTGAACCTCAAAAAAATATAAAGTTGAAAATTTCCATTAAGAAAGCCAACAAAAAACGACTTTCCACCAGTATTTGTTCATAAAATATCAGTTCTGAATGGAATAAGAGCTACGTAAATATCCTTAAGGCTTACATTTCCATTATCAACGTTATTGAAAGAGTCAACAACCGTACCCGAACTAGTTTAAGCTATCACAAAGGAACCTGTGAAGGTATATGCGTGGGTATCTACCGCATTACAGTAGTCGTTTAAATATATTATAATATAGAATACAGGGTGTTTGAAATATATAAAATAAAAAATTAGATTATATATATAGAAAATATAGATATTTCATGCTATAATACATTCAGAGGTAAGAGCCATTACGACTGCACTCACATAAGTGCATATTACCCGTTGGGATGTCCTACTTCGTGTAATTGGAGCATCAATATTCGATGGTACGAGCGCTGTGCATCATTTAACACCTCCTCCTCCTGTGCCGCCGGACCTTCATATTCCTGAACGTTTACCATTTATTCTCATTCATAACGCATGAATCCATATGCTTCTACTATTAGATAGCTAATATTTTTAACGGGATCTGTAAAATACCTCGAGCATACCCAATAAGTATCTAGTTCTAGTTAGAAGTACAAAAAATATGTTTTCTTTTAATATACCGAATAAACATGTGGAGATGACAAAGAGAACCTTCGGATATCCACATTCAGCCCGATTTAACGACACTGTATGAAAATATCTATCAAAATTCAAATTTCTATAATATATTACACAAATCCATAATTGAATGTATTTGTATAATATGTTTACATTGGAACCTACAGAAATTGAATAAGACCTCGCTTGCTGTAAGTCAATATTGGTTGAAAATTGTGTCGATCGTCGTCCAGTAATTTAATTGTTAGATTCAACTCGACAGGCCCTCGTCGCCCGCAGTCGGTATAACAATGCGCGCGTACACATGTACGTAATGCTGATTGACTCATATTTACCTTTGTTAACTGGATTGCGTTGAATTATTACAGAATTCCTCGTCCCTCGGGAAATATATTGGAAATGTATGAATAAATTGTGCTTTCAATATATCTGTGGAGATATTATGGAATATTTATATATGGTAATTTTAAATGCATTCTGGAGAATAGGATGTGAATAGTTATTAGTCACTAAGTATTTTTTTTGACATTAACCTGTCAAGACTAGTAATATAGATACTTATTTTATGAATCTATCCAGAGATTACTGCTCGCGGTATTAAGCGAGTTAATCTTATATTTTAAATTATTTTGCGCACAACTCCTATTAAGGAACACTATAAAAATAAAAACCCATATAACAATTACATAGACACGTTTATATACTTGCTTATATAATGCTGCATAGATATATAATACATATAAGTATATTATGAACATAAAGAAATCAGTTTGATATATTTACTAAACATAGTTATTTCGCTTTGTTTCACCTTCACGTCGTATCCCGTACAAAGCAGTGTAGCCAGATAGAACATAGAGTGTTAAGACATTCCGTTCCCCAATTACTCCCGGATGGTGTTTTAAGCGGCGGTATACAACGCCGTGCTTTGCGTAGTCGCCAGAGCGGGAAATCAAAGTGTTAAATATTTCATTTCCTCGAGTGGGAATCGAACCCACAACCTATTGCGTTTACAGTCGCACGCTTATGCTGTGCGAGTGATCTCCAAGTAAAACATTATTTTATATTTTTCTTTTGCGGCATAGTAAGTTTAGGCAATTAAACTACCTTAAAAATTAAAATTTTCTTAAAAGTTTATTCCATTCAAATGTTTTATTTATATTTTCACTTTCCTCACATGAATGTCATGAAAGAGTTCTAGGGCGAGCGCTCTTGAAGCCCACTCGAGGAGCGAGCAAGTTAAGGTTGGCGCAAACGTAAGAGTCGTTTGTTTACGGCTCTTTTGTATAAATTCGTGTACTTTTTTCTAAGTAAAGTGGACCGTTTTCGTAAAAAATATATAAGTATATATAGATAACAATGAACTTCTTATGCATATATAAGTCGATAGTTGAAATTTTTTGTGGTTTATATGAATCCGCCACTTAAGTCTCGAATTCGGGCGGTGAGTAAGAACAAAGAATAACTTGACTCTAGGTTTTCTCCGTCTACTGTTCTATGTGCAGGATATGGCGTTAAGGTGCTTTATGTGAGAGAGATTGAGAACCTAACAGCCTAAACGCAAATTTGACTTTTTAAGCTTATTGTATAATTTTATTAAAATTAAATTTTTATTTAGCTATAATAATAATTATTATAGCCAAATCACGCAAAATTTTTACATAAATCATAACTCATATGTCATTCAGATATACAAGCTGTCAAATTTTCTTGCAAATCCATTCGGTAATTTTTGCTTTAAAGTGGAACGAACATCCATCCTTACAAACACATTTATTATTATATATTAGTAGAAAGTAGGATAAACTGTAAATTAAATTCTAGCTAGCTAGTATAATAGAAAATAAGAACTATACGAGGAGAATAAGAGTAACGATTCTTACAATTGTATTAAATGGAAGCTTTGCTATTTCGAAGCTCGAGTGAAATGTGTTAAGGAGTGCTATAAGCTTATATATAAATTGCACATTTCTTTGTTTCTATAAACAATATTTCATAGTTTAGTACCCACTGCGCTTGCATTGCTTCCTTTGTACTTGTAAGTTCTGGGTGTGATAGAGTTATTTATTTTTACAGTTTAATATAGTTTCAAGATATATAGATATGTTACTGGAATATCCATCCATCATCCTTTCAACGTCCACTGCTGGACATAGGCCTCCCCTACTTCTCGCCACTCCGTCCGGTCCTGCGCCCTTTGAGTCCAGCGGATTCCCGCTGTCTTCTTAAGGTCGTCGGTCCACCTGGTTGGAGGGCGGCCTGTGCTCCTTTTGCCGAGACGAGGTCCGCCATTCGAGGACCTTTCTTCCCCATCGGTTGTCGGCAACTGGAATATACTTACTGGATTTATTTTATGTATATTTAACTTTGAACTAAAAAGGATTTGGCTGGAAACTGTTGTGTAGAATTTTTTATTAAAACAGTTGTTAGTAAAGAAGAAAACAGATACTAAATATTATTTATTAATAAAAATCTCACTCTCAAGTCACTTAATGGGCAACGGAGTGTCTTAACAGTAGGTTTTCCATGTTTTCTCTGTCGACTTTGCTAAGAGCGGGTTGCAGCGTGAAGAAAATATGCAACCAATATTAGATAATGATTAAATCAGGTTATAAGTTTATAAGGATTCAACTCTGCAACTTTTCACATCGTCGTATGTAAAGTTCGTAAGAACAGCACCTGTGCGGATATATTTGAAAACTGAACGTAAGCGGTTATTTAAAAAATGGAAAACTTTTGACTCTCTTATTTAGTTTCGAAAGTATGTATATTGGAAAAGTGTTATAGAAAATATTAAGAAAAGTTTATTAATAATTAAGTTTATAGCTATGGCCTATGGCAATTCAAATATTTTAGCTGAGTTATAAATTTATTTAGCTTACAATTTTTTTTTATAATTTCTCACTAGTTTAATCCCTAAATATTATTCTTATAATATAATTGTAACATGTTCAATTGCTATAAAACAAAATAAAATAAAACAAAAGCACGCGAAACCATTTAAACTTAATCAGGTTTAAAATCACAACATGAATATTTTCGTAAATGACATAATGACATTTCTTAATTAACACGATTACCATATACGTGTTATCATACAATACTCATTAATAAATTATAATTAAGGTAATTATAATTTATCCACAAAATCAACCGAATGCAATAATTATGAAAGGAAATAACAAAGTGGTAGAGAAATTATGCTTACGACTTGTGACTCCTTGGTATTTGTTATCTAAATAAATATTATAAAATATAAAAAATAATACTTAATAGCTCTACAAATTTCAATGCCTGTGTGTGTGTGTTGGTCTAAATTTGTTACGAAAATGTAATTTTTTTCAGTCTTAAAAATTGATTATAAGGCAGACTTAAAAATTGGTTATAAAAATACGTTTTCCACAGTATATCCTTGACCACATACATATACATACATTAATTAAAGGAGCATACAATTTGCAACATTTACAATAGCATCAGAAAGAACTCGTCATTAATTCTCACGGCAACTCTTCAACGAGGGCCCAGCATCACTACAAACTTGCAGATGCGAGTGTTTTACAATGTTCACACCACATTTCACGCTCTAATGGCTACTGAACAGGTCTCGTTAAAAGAGCTGGGTCCGGAGGGAGAACCGCGTATTGCCTTGCGATGTACGAATGTGTGTATTACCTCGTGCATATTGCTTGTAATTTGTGTAAATAAAAATCAGAGCCAGTTGTGGCGCATGTGGCTCAAATGCAATTGTAAACGCGACAGGTTGTAGGTTCAATTCCCTCTCAAGAAAATGAAATAAGTTTATTGTTTCGCTCTAGTAACGTTCAAAGCACGGCGTTGGGTTCTGCCATTCGACACACAATAATTTTAGTTCGGAAAGTGGGGAACGGAAGTGTTTTAAAATTAGATTCCCTCGCCTATTCCCTATACGATATACAGTATACAACTCTCTCTTCTTAAACAGATGCCTCAAAATTAAATTATCATATAGGGTAAAACCGGGATAGATGCCGCAGCGGGATAGATGCCCCATATTCAAAATACCTAACTTCCCGAACTCGCGACAAAAAAATAATTGTACAAGCAGGAGCCACAGCCTTCCCGCACCAAAGTTATTCACGGACATTCGTGCAATGAGGACGCGTTTAGCACATTAGAGGAAATATCTCCGCGACGAAATTCGTGAACGCGTCAAAGATTTAAAGGTTAATATTTTGCGTTGTATAACTTTATAATTTGTAATCAATTACGCTATATTTTTTATTACGTCGATGTACTGGTTCATTAAGACTGTATCTAGGTGCTTATAGATTCTATTTTGTTTATAATTTACTAAAAAAATTCCTTGGCATCTATCCCTATCACAAAGGATAATTGCCCTGATTTTTCGAGGTATAGGTTAGGGGCATCTATCCCTTTATACTCAGTATATGGATTTAGGTATATATTTTAAAAATATTTTTTAAAGTATTTATTAAATTAGCATTTTTTAAACACAAGAAAAATATGGCTGAGAGAAAGCAAAAACAATTGAAAACTAAGTTAGACTAGTTCATTAGAATCTTTAGAATGTTTCGAAAACTATAAAAATACGAAGTCGCAATTCGACTTGATTCAATGTGTAATGTGTCAGAACAGGCTACATGAAACCTTTTAAAAAAGATTTTAAAAACACTATATACTTTTCATTATTATGATTATGTTTGTTGGAAACAAAATTACTGTTTTAAAATTAGAATTATTTAACAATTGGTTTGGTTTTTTCATTTAATCGGTATAAAGTGCCCCTACCTTACTCTGCAGGCATCTATCCTCCCCAGCATTTTCATAGTGGGGCAACTATCCATATAGGTAGGCATCTATCCTCAAAATTAATGTTTCACGAAAAGCTATTTTTTGCAAAATCTATATTTGATTTGTTAAAAAACAATAAAAGTAATTCATTACAAAGGATTGAGCCATCTAAATAAATAAAAATTATTCCTATAAAAAATATATTTTATCTAATTAGGTGGATATTTCAAAAAGTGGGGCATCTATCCCGGTTTTACCCTAAGCCTATTTAATATTAATTAATAGTTAATTATTATTTATTTGCATGTGAACAGTGTAATATTCGAGATAAGAAACCACTTGTTCGTGTAAACACTTTGAAAGAGATGTATGTATATGATTTGTCACATGAAATCTTGAATTTACACTCAAAATGTATGCAAGCAGCCCGGCAAAGGCAACTCCGGCTAACAAAGTGATTAATATTTCAGTTATTGTGCTATGTGTAGTACGTACAGGTCTACTCGTATGCAGTGACGCGGGTGCCTGTGGGGGGCGAGCGGGGCGGGGGCTGTATACACAATGGGGGGAAATGCGAAACTTTCGTGAACAAATATTGTGCTGGAAATCTGAACGCGAAAGTTGACCATACTTTAATTTTAGTTTAGTTATTAAATTTTATATACGTATGTTTATACTACTTGGTAATTTTAAATAATAATTTTTAAATATTAAATGTAATAGTTATTTGTCTATCTCATCTAATCCATATATTTATTGTAATAATTATAGAAAATCATTAAATATTTGATATATTTGGTTTTTCTCTATACTTCTACTTATT
Organism: Heliconius numata; assembly: GCA_016802625.1. NCBI lineage: Eukaryota > Metazoa > Arthropoda > Insecta > Lepidoptera > Nymphalidae > Heliconius > Heliconius numata. Next base: position 660 of record JAEBDU010009746.1, on the reverse strand, counting down.
CTAGTATTTAAAAAAAATCTATTGAAACCGAAAACTTGGACCAAATAAATTAAATACAAGTAAATGCAGTAATCTGAAACACAAAAATCAATTATTAAGAAAAAAGTTAAGTAATTATTAAAGCATTAAAGATTAAATCCATATATATTAAATTAAGAAAAAAAAACTATTTATAACAAGCATTTGAGTGAACAGCCACTAGCCTTTAATTTTCATTCACAAGTTAATAGAGCGGGTGAACTGTGGCCTGAACCAGCTTCACCGCTTCACCCATCACAAAGGCACAAAGCGGCACCTCACAAGCGCTGTGTGAGATCACCAATAGTTTATATTAGACTAGCGACCCCCTTGCGGCTTCGCCCGCTTTTACTACTGGATTATTCATATAATGTATGTTTGCAAAGCCCTTAAGACAATGTGAAAATTAATTAAACTCTAATGCAACCCGCATTTTCGTAGTTTCAATAAGGATTTTCCAATTGTTTTACTCGGCAAGGATTTACTAATCTTTTCAAGTACTTATTAAAATATATTTAAATGACTATTTTTAGATAGTTAAATGATTATTTTTAAACGGAAGAAATTATAAACAAAAGCCTACCTACTAATAACTACTACAAAAAATATGAAACCAAATATATCGCGCTGAAATAATACATT
>JAEBDU010009744.1:0-11871 GCA_016802625.1 Heliconius numata | reverse complement strand
TATCGAATGTTATCATAATAGGTGTTTAGTGGTTATAATTAAAGTAGAGTTACATTTTGTTATTTTTTATAAACATACTTAAGATTAGAACGAAAATAGCTATGAATACTTAATTCATTATGCCTTTATTTGTGTAACACATCTTAATGAGAACTGTTGTGTGTACTTTAACACTAGGTTGCCAGGTTCCCTCTGCTTACCCTACTATGTGTAAGCTGCAGTGTGATGCTAAAAAAATGTTGTAGTAACAAAATTTAATATAGAGCCACTGGCAAAACACCAAGGTCCTCACGCTTTTACAAAGGGTCTTCTTAAACCTTTGAAGGCAGGGTTTCACTTAAAATAGAAAGGTTCGTTCAAAGAAAATATACAAGGCTTACTGAAGTTAAGGCGAAACGAGAAACTAACTAGTTTGGTTTTTCTACCAATCTTTTGGAGTTTTGAATTTTCTTTTGGTACGGAGGTAAAGATTAGTAAATCGATTTTAATTATGAAAATAATTAATACTTTACTTCTCTAGAGAATTAAATAAAACAGGATTGAATTTTCAAGGAATGATTTTTTTTTACTACTAAAAGTCTAGTAACGGGTATCATAATTTTTATCTTTATACAATTTAATATAATTTGACTAGCGCAGCTAAGCCCGCTTATATTAATTGTTATATTACATCCAAACTATACAAAATGTATACACAAATAATTGTGGCCGATGTCTTTGATGAATGACGAATATTAAAGTTTAATTTAAATCCGTTCTTTAATTTTTACATTAAGTTGGAATAAACATCAATTCTCATAAACTTCCACATTTATAATATTAATAGGATTGATCCATGATAATTAGAAAAAAAAGGATATAAAAATTTAGTTAAGGAAATAAATTCTCACAGCGGTGGGCAAATGTCACTTAATGTTTTATTGCACTATCTCCAGGGAAGGGACTAGGAGGAAATAAACAATCAGTCCCTTCGCTGATGTATTTGACACAGCTGTACCTTTGGCTTTACAACTATCAATATGTACCTAATAATAACTTACATATTATGATTTGTTTTTAATTTGGTTAAGTATATAGGGAACCTCAGATAATTTAAGTGGGCGTTAATGAGTATTTAAAAAGACCCCTTAAGAGATACACTTGGGTCGTAAGTTCCAGGAACTGAGCTCGTTCAGACATCGTTCGTATTTTTAGTGTCAAAATATCCTGTTCTACTACACAGGGTACTAATTGATTGAAAACTAATAAACTTATTATAATTAAAATCGTTCGATTGCTAAAGCGGGACTCGGGAAAATGAAATAATTCATATTTTCATTTTCTCGCTTTGGTAACGACTTTAAAATGTTCTAATTTTTAAACGATTTCTAATAAAAAAAAAACAGAATTTCTTAAGTTTTAGCTCAATGGCATTATCAATAAAATTATTATATAATTAGCGTTTTTTGCGGTAATTTGAATGTAAATAATAATAAAAAAAATTAAATAAAGATATGACAAAAAGATTTTATATTGACAAGAAATTCCATCAAACAAATTGGTATTGTTTTCATACAATGAAATCACGAATATATATGGCAACGTATAATAAGTACGCTTTGTTCTTACTGAAATATTTCATACATGATTGTATCGGGAGGTTTACAATATTGGATTGTTTTCTACTCAGACGGTATTGTCGCTTTTGTCACTGTAGCCTGGAAATCTGTTTTCTAGGGAGAATAACTCTTGAATTACCAATTTAAAGAGTGTCTCCTAGACTTTAACAGTATCTTATATAATTACATCCGGCTTAGAATTGTGTATGATACATGATAGAATTTAAATAAAAGAAATAACTTTTACCACAGGTACACAGCTAGCTGTGTCGAGCTCCGCCACTCAACACGAAATATTTCAAGTATTTGACGGAAAAAGGGAACGGAAGTAGCTTGATGGGGACGGAATGTGACTTAACGCTAGATTCTCAGGTTCCCTACGATATAGGATGCATACAAAAATACACTATTATATGCAGCCTTCCTCGACTATTTAATAAAAAAATATTTTTTCATCTTAAATAATTAAATAAAATAATCAAATGAAAAATAAAGAGCCAAGCTTTTTCTGTACTATTCTTAGTAAAGGAAAAGCTCAGCAATAAGAGCCTGGATTTGTTATCAAAGAGTGTATTCGATTTCAAATGGATTCGACATTTTTATTCCCTACAGTGTTTTAGTGTTCTAGAGGTACATAAAAATAAATCTATATTAATATTTTAAAGCTTGAGTTTGTTTTGTTGAACGCGCTAATCTCAGAAACTACAGAATCGCATAAAAAAATTTATATTAGATATTTCTATTTTATTCCAGAATTCGGCTAAGAGTGTCTGTCTGTCTGTCTCTGCCTACCGTGCTATGTGTGACATACACCGTAAAGCTAAAAATATCTTAAACGACCTAACACAAATTAACTATTAGGAAAAATAAAATTTCAATGTAAATTTAATAAATGCTGTTCTGCTATATCATTACTCGTATAAAATTAGAAGGTTGCTACAATTCATTATTATTATCATTAATTAAATCAAATTTTTCTGTCCATCAAGCGTAAAGCCATCTCGCTATCTGGCCGTATTGGATTACTATTGTTTTGGGACCTTGCTTTGTGTTCGAGGAGTAGAATACTTGGAAACTATAATTTTTATCCATTATTCATCAAATTATACAGTTTTTGCATAACTGCGCCAATGTCGATTTCGCACGATAGTAAATATTGTATTTTGGTGTGGGCCTCGTGGCGCAGTGGTAGAGGGTTTGGCTATATTGGATGGTTGTACGTTCTGTTTCCACTACAAGGATATTTCACTTATTTTGTTTCTCCCATCCCGTTAAAACAAAGCTATCTTAAATTTTACTTTTTATTTTTATATTCCTCTTAATCACAACGGGAGACCTTCTCAAATATATTTGGTATTTATTACAATCTGTTCGGATTTTTTTGTAAATATAAAGAAATATAAAAAATTAAATTTCCTATAAAAAGTACTGACTCTCTGACTCTAAGCGCGACCGCTGTGAGTTCGCATCCCACCTGGGACATAACTTATTTTTACTACTTCACCCTGATAAAAACACAAAGCGCGGCGTTGGGTTCCGAACCTACACACAATGTCTCAAAAAGTAATAAAGCAAAAAAATAAAAATCATTCCTAACGTCTCATTAATGTATTTCACTTGAGAATTGATACAAAATTTAAACTGAATATTCATAAAATCGTTTCACAAAATCGCTAATACACCTCGAATTTAGTTCATAGAATCGATAACGAATTGTGTTAAAGAGGCCGAATAGGCACATTAAGTACCTGCAATATAAATTATCTTTACTGCGTTGATAGCATTGCAGCAGTCTTTTATTTTTTCGTATTTCCTCAAAAACACACTGTGTTCCTTTTTTTGCACATAGAAATGGATCAATGAAATATAACAATTTTAATATTTAATATTGTACTGTCGGAAAATTAGTAGTAAGTAGTTTAAATAACAAAAAGCGAATAAAGAGAAATTATACATAAAAAAAACATCGTTAGTTCAAGTTTTCTACTTACCGTTATCTGGTAACAAAGTAATATTCTCCGAGATCTCAGCTAGCTCTGAAGAGGCTCCACAAATAAATTCAATCGCAAACACTTTGAACTAGAATGGCCCGTCATTAGGTGTTAATGCGTACTGTGTTGATGTCTAACATGAAAAATTGGTAGAGACGGTAACGATCGAGAAAATAGGTTGGGAAATTGGAGGCTGGAGCTTTTTATATTCTTATATTATTAGGGGCCCTAGACTATGTTACAATATGTTTTATTTCTATGGTAATAATGGGTTGAAAATACATGCATAATAGACTGGTGTTATAAGTAACAAAGTATGTTCGTAATTAACAAAAAGTACCTAATAATATGTTATTAAAAAATAAAAATAATTTGAATATATATTTTCGCTCGCGGCTTCGACCCTGTGATCAAAGGCAAAAGTTACACTGTAATGACCATAAGGTATAAGAACTTCCTTCATAAGTCAACTATAGAACACTGACTTAATAGTCACTGAAATTAGTGCGTTCAACCAAACAAAAAAAATAACAAATTATTATACGACGGTATTTACCTTTGTAAAAAAATATAATATTAAAAATTACAATAAACAAGTTCATGTGCCATTTTCCCAGTTAACTATTTTTGAACTGAAATAGTGACGTGTAATTAGTAACGAGTGGGTAATCGAAAAATTTTCTCAAGTTCTTGATAATTCTTACAAGTATCTGGAATCTATAGCATCTAGAAAATTTAATATTAAAATTATAAAGTCCCTTTCAATGTAACAATGAAAGCGAAGAACAAGAGCTGTAACTTCTTTGTGTTTGAAAATAAAGTGAAGAAAGAAAACAACTGAAACAGTATAATAAATTAAAACAGAAAACTGAAAATAATATAATAATTCCAAAATGTAATTAGTCTGACAGTTTGCTTTAATTGCAGTGCCGGTAGCGATATCACCTTACTCACGCCAATCAACATGCACACCAAGGCTAGAGCGGGAGCGGAAATTAAGAAAATGTTTTAATCCGCTCCTATTTTATTTAACTATTTAACGACTTTAATGCAGCTTGAAAAACTTACTTAACTCCCTTTTGCGAAAAAAATCTTTGTCGCTTTTTCCGCACGAGAAGTCACATACACAGTTAGGGTTGGCCCTAATAATCATACTCGAATAAGTTATATAGTATTTCTATTAACATGTAAAATTATTCACTTACTATATGCAAAAAGTATATTTCATATGGCTTATTCTAAATGCCATAACTAGCACGGAAAACTCTGTTCACTCTGTTGTTCAGTATTGTTTCTCAAATAAAATTTTATATAAATCAACTTATATTTATAAAATCAAAATAAAAACCTTATTTATGCATGTATGAATGAGTGAGCAGGGGCGTGAACGAATTTATAAAGAAGTAGAACGTATAAACACATACAATACAGTAAAGTATGTAACATAGGGAACGGAGTGTCTACTGTCACAGCGTGAATCTAGTTTTTTGTTTATTTACTACATTACGTATGCAACAGCAACTTATTGAACAGTATAAAAATCACTATCTCACTACTCTCTATCTTGTGAATAAATATCCATATATAAAATCGCTGCATTTCCTTACTTAGGGCACACCTGATCCGAGTGTAATTATTAAAGAAGTTTCGCCTATCGACGTAGAAGGTAACTGGATTCAATTAAAAGTTGAACACGGGCGTCCGTCGTGTAGTTTTGTTTGATTCGGAATCTCAATAATAAACTTTGGAAATCCATTGTTGTATTAAATTCTTTTCTTCTATGAATTGTTTTACAATGCTGTGTTATTTTGGTACTATGTTTTGTTTCGCTTCACTTTTTGGTATAGCTCGGTTGTGGATTCGATTTCCACTCGGCGAAATGATTATATTTAAATTATTTTAATTTTTAGCAATGAATTCTGTCACTAAGCACGTCCCTAAAATGAGAGATAAATATTATAAAATTACTAAATACACTAACAAATGTTTTGTCTCCATTTTACTCGAAAAATATTTTACTAAGAAACATACTCGTATATTTTCTTTTCTTTTCTTTAATAAAATAACCTACAATATTATTGTATATGACACACACAATGTAAATAACACACGTCCCAAATTAAAACGACGGCCTCGTTAATTGGTACATTTGTTAAAATAAACTACAACAAGCGTCTAAATTTTCAATTATTTCCAAATTGTCATACATAATGGAGACGGACTAATAATTTATCTATTTCACTTTAAATTTATGTGCGTTCAGAAAAGTCGGAGCAAGATGAATGGTTACTAAAGTGAAGATAGACGCTTGTCAAAACTAAATGACAATCTGCAGTTGAATGAAGTTTCCTGTGAAATTATTAAAATATGCCTTCTAAGTTTTTTGGTCTCTTTGAGTTGACATAGGCCATCGTAGCGGGGGTGCTATGTCGGTTACCTCCTCGTGGAGCACCCTGGGCAACGGGACGGGCAACAGCATCACAGTCGTGGTGCTGTTGCTCGTCGCGGCTAATAGACCGACACGCGGGAATGCGCTCCGGCGCTCTGTATTGTAAGAGTTGTCCCGTGAGCGCATTGTAAGGAGGGACCCCTATGATGGCTCTGCGCGCACGCGCTAGGTCATTGGGAAGGTATGGCGGGTTCGGCGTGCGCTTACCCCGCCGTCGGACAGAGCATTGCTCTCCGTCCGTTTCGTAATCCCGTGAGCGGTGTTTGTGGTCATGTCTCGCGGCCACGCACGGGACCGAGGTCTTGCCTTCACCGGCCGGACCGCGAGGAAGAAAACCTCTATAAAAAATTACCCCAACCCAAGTGGCGAAGCAGCGCGAGGGGTTCGTGGCTGATGGGGAGATCAGTCGTTACTGCTGGTCCCGCCAGGGTACCGGCGACACCCGTGGCGTAGTAGGCTTATCCAAGTACAGGGGGCACTGCTTGGATGGACCGTTTTTCCCCCATACTCGTGGGAACAGTATGGAGAATTCAAATTTTAAAAACACAAATGATGATGTGGGAGTTATAGAATCCGCTTCGGACGCGGGAACAGTGCAGAGCACGAGGCGCAAGCGCAAGCCTATGGTAGATAAATCTAGAGGAAGTGGCAAGGACTCAGCTTCAGACGCTGAGGTAGGCGGAAAGTGCCATACATCAAGGAGGGGTAGGCCCCCGAAAACTTGTGGTGGACTAGCGCGCACTCATAAAGAGCAGAGTCGGTACGATGTAGATTCGCGAGATGAAGATTTTGAGCGGGACTTGTCTGACTGGACATGTCAGGGGGATACGTCCGCTCAGACAACGGACGCAGAGAGCGTAACAGCTGTAGAAGAGAGGAGGGACACCTCACAATATTCGGCTGAGGAGCTGCGCACATACGCTGGACAAAGTGCTGCCTCCATACTGGAGGTTGCCACTAAATCCAAACATCTTAAAGGTACGTACGTGCGCAAACTTAAAGATGCAGCAGCAGCCCTAGCCGATGTTGTTAACTTGTTTGCCACTCGTACAGAGAGTGATGAAGTACAACGGTTGCGAGAGGAGAACCGGCGTCTTGGAGAGGTGGTAGAGAAACTTCGCGAAGAGTTAAACTGCTATCGCAAAGACGTTCAGGGACTAAGAGCGTCACTTCCGGCCAGTAATGAAGTGCCTCAGATTGATCCACTGCCGGCTATTAGTGAAGGAATGCTTGAGAAGCTGAAAAGGTCTATAATCTCTTCTATGAAGACTATGATCGACGCCAGATTTGCCGGTATTGAAGAGCGTCTTCTGCCAGTAAGGAACATGCGTCCGCCTTTGGCGTCAGACGCAATGAGGCACTCTTGCGAGAGACCAACGAGAGTGGCACCTCCTCCAACAGATTCGGAGGGAGCAGAAACTGAGGACAAGACTAGACGTAGACCGAATCGTAAAAAGGTTGCAGATCGTGCTCAAACCTTGGTGGTAAAGAAAAGTACTGCTCAAGTGACGCGCGTAGAGCCGGCCTCCGCGTCGTCCAAGACAGCGTCTACACTGTCTCCAGCTACGGGCCTTGAGACCGGTAATGAAGAAGGTGGAACTTGGGTCACAGTGGTAAAGAGAGGGAAGAAGAAGACCAATTCCTCGGCTCCCAAGAGGCCGAAGCGACCTAAGCCCAAACTGGTTAAACCACCTCGAACTAAGGCGGTTATAATCACATTGACGCCAGAAGCTGCTAGTAAGGGTGTGTCTTATGCTCAGGTTTTACAGCGAGCGCAACAGGGTGTGGATCTAGTGCAACTTGGTATTTCCGAGGGACTGGCTATACGACAATCAATTTCGGGTGCTCGCCTGCTAGAGCTATCCGCAGTGCATTCCTCGGACCAGGCGGACAAACTCGCGGATCGTTTACGTGTAGTATTAGAGGGGGTAGCTGTTATCACTAGACCCCACAAGCATTGCACCCTGAAGTTAGTGGGTCTTGATGACTCGGTCACAAAGGACATGATAGCAAATGCAGTGGTTAGTGCAAGCGGTTGTGCTGCTAATGCTGTGACCATATCAGAAGTGACCCTAGGGCCTAGAGGAATGAGGTCGGTAATAGTAAGATGTCCATGTGAAGCAGGTAAGGTCATTGTGGAGAAAGGTCGTCTATTGGTTGGATGGAGTGCTGCCAAGGTCCAGGTTCTAGAAGAGCGCCCTTTGCGCTGTTTTCGATGTCTGGCATTAGGGCATTCTAGGTTGCGGTGTCCGTCCGAAGTTTCTCGGGAGAATCTCTGTTTTCGTTGCGGTTGTGAGGGGCACAAGGCACATACATGCCGAGCGGAGCCTCTATGTATGGTGTGCACTGACGCAAAGAGGCCGGCTGGTCATATAATGGGTAGCGCAAAATGCAATCCACCGCCTGTCAAGGGAGCAGAGACTCAAAGGTTCGAAATCTCTCCTGAAGTCGGGATCAGTGGGCATCAAGAGGAAAGTATCATGTCCTCATAATGGATAAACATCAAACTCATTTCCTCCAGACTAATATCAATCACTCTGCCGCAGCACAGGATCTTTTGACACAGACCATGGCGGAGTGGTGCATTGATATCGGTGTGATCTGTGAACCTTACTTTGTCCCCAATCACACACGGTGGATAGGCGACTTAGACGACTCGGTCGTAATAGTGTCTGGCAGCAGCACTGCTCCGTCTCTTTCACCGTTAGAGAGAGGCTCTGGGTACGTTGTGGCAGGGTGGGGTGAGTATATCCTTGTTGGCATCTACTTCTCCCCTAATCGTAGCTTGGCAGAATTCGAAGTTTTCCTCGATTCTGTCAAAGCTGCGATTACTCGACAATCGTCGAGTAAAGTACTGGTCCTCGGCGATTTCAATGCCAAGTCCCGAGCTTGGGGATATTCAACATCAGACAGCAAAGGGAAAGCTGTCCAGGTGTGGGCATTGCTTTCTGGGATGTCCCTATTGAACGTCGGGTCGGTATTCACATGTGTGCGACATAACGGTGGATCTATAGTGGACTTGTCGTTCGCTACTCCGGCTCTTGCTTCCAAGATTTCACGCTGGAGAGTGGAAAAAGAAGTGGAGACCCTGTCGGACCATCTTTACATCAGGTTTGAGGTTTCCACTCGTCCGGTGTCAATGGTTAACTCCAGAGGCTCATCTCGTAGGTTCCCGAGGTGGGTTCTGACCCAGCTTAATAAAGAGATGGTCAAGGAGGCGGCCATTGTGGCAAACTGGTGCACCCAAGATAGTTTGGTGGGTGCAAGACTCAGCGTCGAAGAGCGGGCGGGTCGAATGCGCGACGACCTAACGAGGTTGTGTGACGCGGCAATGCCGAGAGCTCGGCGAAGACGACGATGCCGCCAAGTATATTGGTGGACTAATGAGTTAACCGAATTGCGAGCGTCTTGTAATCGGGCGCGGCGGACTTACACAAGGTGTAGAAGGCGAAATGGCCTTGATCTTACACTTCAAGATCAGCTGCGGAGTGCCTACAAAGAAAAAAAGAATGCTCTCCAGCTCGCCATTAGATTGGCAAAGGATCAGGGGCGCCAGGAGCTTCTTGCAAGCCTAAACAGGGATCCTTGGGGTCGCCCTTACCTTGCTGCCCGGAACAAACTTCGTGTGCAGTCCGCTCCACTGACTGAAACCCTGTCGCCGGATTTCCTGCTGCGTCTTGTGACTGAACTGTTTCCGGAGTCGCCTAGACACGTTCCCCCTAGTATGACCTCTTCCACAGTGCATGAGGAAGTGGCGGTGGTTCCCCCCATAACTGAGGGGGAGATGGATATGGCCCTCAGGAGACTGACGGCCAAGAAGACGGCCCCGGGGCCAGATGGTATTCCAGGAAGGCTTTTGAGTATTGCCCTGAAATACCTAGGCGGGAAACTTCAGGAACTTTTCGATCAGTGCCTTCTAACTGGACAGTTCCCGAAGATTTGGAAGGAAGGAGGTTTGTGCCTATTGCGCAAGGAGGGTCGTCCTCTGGACTCTCCTTCAGCATATAGGCCTATAGTGCTGCTGAATGAGACGGGTAAGCTTTTCGAGAAGATCATTGCTTCCCGTCTTATTCAGCACCTAGAGGAGGTAGGGCCGGGTATATCAGAGGCTCAGTTCGGGTTCAGGGCCAATCGGTCAACCATTGACGCCCTGAACGCCCTGAAGACTCGGTCATTGGCCGCGACAACAGACGGCGATTTTCTCCTCGCTGTCTCGTTGGATGTGGTCAATGCCTTTAACAGTCTGCCGTTCGAGACGTTAAGAGAGGCGCTCCGGTACCATGGGGTGCCTCTCTATCTCCGGCGACTGTTGGACGACTACCTCCAAGACAGAGCAGTCGTATGGATTGGGGAAAATGGTCAGATCGGTCGACGAAGTGTCGGTTGCGGTGTTCCACAGGGGTCGGTGTTGGGCCCGTTGCTGTGGAACATCGGCTATGACTGGCTCTTGCGTGGTCGTCTTCCGACTGGGATGGGAGTCATTTGTTATGCGGATGACACTCTGGTCACGGCCCGAGGACGATCATATCAAGAAGTGGCACGCTTGGCTGAAGCCGGAACTCGCCTAGTCGTCGACCGCATCGAAGCGCTAGGTCTGAGGGTCTCGATGCCCAAAACAGAGGCTCTCCTTTTCCATGGCCGGCGGAGGGGTACCCCGCGTAGGGCTACTCTGAACATTCAGGGTCAGGAGGTGGAGGTACGGACCCAGATGAAATATCTGGGTCTCACCCTAGACGGTCGATGGTCGTTCAAACCGCACTTCGCTCTGCTTGCTCCAAAGCTTGTAAACTGCGCTGGAGCCCTTGGCAGGCTACTGCCGAATGTCGGAGGGCCGGATTCTCCATGCCGACGGCTTTATGTCGGCGTGTTGAGATCCATGGCATTGTACGGTGCACCTGTTTGGGCTGACGCTCTCACCGCTCACAATAAAACCCACTTGCGGAAAGCGCAGCGGGTTATAGCGGTGAAAGCAATTCGAGGTTACCGTACGGTGTCGTGGACGGCGGCTACACTCTTGGCGGGCGATCCGCCTTGGGAGCTGCAGGCGGAAGTGCTTGCTAAAGTTTACACTTTTCGAGCAAGTGAGCGCGGATCAGGAGAAGAGCGGACGAAGCCCTGATCCGGCGTTGGAGAGAGGACCTGAGGTCACCGGCGGCAGGCCTAGCGACAGTGGAGGCAGTTCGCCCACACTTGGATCGCTGGGTTAAAAGGAGTTTTGGTGTCCTGACGTTCAGACTGGTGCAGGTTCTGACGGGGCACGGTTGTTTCGGTAAGTACCTGCACCAGATTGCACGTCGGGAGATTTCGCCGGTGTGCCATGAGTGTGATGCCTTCGTGGATTCGGCGCATCACACTCTGGCTGAATGCCCCGCTTGGGCCCCACAACGCCATGCCTTGATGGCGGCAGTGGGTAGAGACCTCTCACTGGCCAGTGTGGTAGGGGCTATGCTGGACTGTGAGAGGAACTGGTCTGCAATGGTCTCCTTCTGCGAATCAGTAATCGCATTGAAGGAGGCCGCGGAGCGGGTGCGCGAGTCCAGCTCGAATGCAGACTCGCTCCGCCGCCGTAGGCCAGGGGGTAGAAGAAGGCGGTATGCCCATTTTCTACTCCCCCTACCCTAGAGAAACTGTGACGATGGCCTGCAAAAGGCGGGCCTTCCACCGAGGCGTCGTAGTAGTATGCGCGAGCGATCCTGCGGCGTCTCATTTTGGTGGAGAGGGTTTCCGCTGGGTTTTAGTGGGTAGGATCGGTCTCACCGGTGAGTCCCACAGTACCGCCCATCCGTAAGGTACACCTTCCGTATGGGCGGTCTGCGTAAATGCATTTCCCAGC
>JAEBDU010009733.1:0-17199 GCA_016802625.1 Heliconius numata | reverse complement strand
AAAATAACTAAGAAAAAAACCTGTTTGCTCGTTAAAATGTGTAGTTATGGATAGTTGCCCCAGGGCAACAATCCGCAAAAGACAGCAAGGCAACTATCCTTTTTGATACGGATACTTGCCCTTTTTATTTACAAAATAAATTAAACATATTTAACAACAAAACGTTTATTACAGTGCAATTTAAACTCTAATGCAATCAAAGAAATAATTATTTTACTGAAACCGCAATTAGTTATAATTATATTTAACGGAGATTACTTGCCAATATAATTCTGACGCTCGTCAAAGTATCGTCGCGGAAGATTTTTACTCACACGGACAAAACTCGTGCACCTACTTCGACAGCTGATGCGGCACCGAGTCCTACGCGGGGGACGCTTCTTATTATGATCAAAAAGAAACACTGACAACACGTCTAACATAGAGCATTTGAAACTGAGGCATGTATCCGTCCGAGGCAACTATCCGGGTTTTACCCTATATCGAAAATATTACAAATATGAGAAAAAAAAGTATCCTATGTTCATCCCGAGACCCTCAAGTATCTCTATATGTGTATTTTATCACAATTATATTAGCGGTTTGGCCCTGATTGCGTAAAAGACAGACAGACAGAGTTACTTTCGAATTTATAATATAGGTATGGATAATTTTCTATAATAAACATATTGTATTAGATTTTTATAAAGTAGTTAAAACTGTGGTTTCATTTGAAGAAGTGAATAGAAAAAAACACTCTGTATATTTCGTTTATTCAATGCATTTTATTTTAAATGTAACTTTATGTATTTTATTCTTCCAGTAAAGATATTGAAGCTATGGGACAGGAGTTTTTCGACCATGTCGCCTTCCTGACTCCACGTGGTACAATTGTCGTAGTCGTACATAATGAGTAAGGAACCTATACATATTTTTTTAGCTTCATTATAGCAATGTCGCTGTATTCTGCACATGGTATGTGGGTAGGAGAAAAGAACCTGGGGTACGTAGTGTTAAGACTCCTTTTCCATTAAAACACTTTCGTTCCCCACATAACCCCGAGTTCTTGAGGCATTCTCATTTATATTTTGTTATAAATGTATGTTTTTCTTCGCCAGGGGTCCCTCACAGAAAATAGCGGTGCAACTGGATAATCAACTGATAATCGCCGAGTTGGAAGCTGATTCTATCTCAACTTTGGAATTTCTTCAAAGTCAATAAATATTATAGAGATCTATCTGTGCTTATTTTAATAAAGAAAATAATATGTACGTATAATATTTTTATTAACCAATAAATCACTTGCAAAATTATGGATTATTTTATTATTTGCTTAGTTGATGTCCAAATTATGTTTTGCCATTATCTTATATTATTTAATTCTAGTAACCCACCCCTCTCTACAAAGCTTTTTTTCATGACATGAATTAAATAGTGCTATAAAAAAATAAAAGTACAGCTCCTGGTGAGGTTCTCCATTTCTTTATCTGTCTTTAAAAATATTCCCTTAAATGGGATGCATGTTTTAATCAAAATTTATAACGTTTACTGACTATACAAAGTTTTGTGGAAATTGAGAGCGCGTTGACTGTACGTTGTTAGTTTATATGCGAATTAGATATTTAAAGAAAGAAACGCAGTGGGGCTTTAGATAATCAAGACAAAAAACTAAATTAATAACTAATAGCAAAAAAAAATCAATTTTTGTAAATAATTACACAATAGCGTATATCGAGGAATACATATATCTTGGCCAAATTATTTCCGAAATTATAAACCGAATACACTTGTCATGAAAAAGATAGTGTAAGGTATCCTTAAAAGAAATTTTTAAAAATACATATATACCAAAAGACATACATACAATTCTTGCATATTTCCTATAATGACGTATGGGTGCTAAACTTGGACCTTATTAATAAAAATATTTAAAAACTAAAAATGTCAGCATAATATGCAATAAAATATAATATTTTCTTTTTTCAGCTTCACGCTGTATCCCGCACAGAGCAGAGTAGGCAGAGGGAACCTAGTGTTTAGACATTTCGTTTCCCACTTTCTGCCGAATCCTGGAGACGTTGCGTGTTAAGTGGCAGAACTCAACGCCGCACTTTCATCTTTCTTTCATCTTTCATTTCCTCGAGTGGGGATCAAACCCACAACCGTCGCGTTACAGTCACACCATTGTGCATCTGCGCCACGACTTCTTCAATTATTTAATATATAATTATTACGTAATAACGATATAATTAAATATTATAATGACAATATTTTTAAACAAAACAGTCTGTATTACCTCAGCTGTTTTAAATCACAAAACAACGGGCTCTTGTTTAAGTATAATTTTACGCCTAATATAAATATGTATATAAAAAGAGTAATGTCAAACTGCTAATTTATTAGTTCTAGAATAGTCAACATATTAAATTACCTGTAAAATGTATTTCGGAAAATTTAAAATATTTATTTTACTTTTCGTTGGAGTTAAAGCTTATAATGGTAAGAGATGACTTTATTTTTATAATATATACCATATTTAGGTAATAAAAAACCGGGCAAAGCGCGGCCCGGGCTCGCACACCGAGGGTTCCGTACAAAAGTTGGAGGTCTCAAGTATTTTCTGTAATTCAGGCTTAGCTTAGCCAGAGTCCTTTCATCTGATACCTCACTTGAACTAGCGGTTTTAATACCAAGTTTTGCCCCCCCCTTTAAAGGTTATTATTTTCTAGGATAGAACCACAAAGTTTTTAGATTTTTCCTAAACTAGTACTAGCTGTAGTCCGAAACTCACAGAAAAAAACTTCCGTACTAATTTCAGGATTATAGGCCAAAGGGAAAGTCAACTTTTAAAAATTGTCAAACTTAAGTATGTTAAGTTTGCGGGCATGTTTACTATATCATTTCATTTAAAACAAAAAAAAACAAAGTTATATATAAATTTAAATTTGATTTTTTCCTTTTTTTGTATTGTAAGTACCCACTTTGTTCCAAATTTCATAACTGTAGGAACAGGAAGTACCCTATAGGTGAATTTGATACCACAGCGTGCCGCGCTTACACGCGCATATTTGTGTTGATCTTGAAGTCGACATGCTATAATTGTTTATATTTTTAGACTTGCCCTGTGCACAAGGCTATACCGATGATTCCGTAGTATGTGTGTGCAATGCGACGTACTGCGATACTATTACAAGAGAACAGCTTGTCCCTGGACAATATATGTCATATACCTCTTCAAGGGTAAGTAAAGATTATTTCTATAATAACAAAAGAAAGGTCTTTTTGTTTTCTATTAATAATGATATCCTACCATCTATCAATCTATAATCCATAAAAAAGACATGTGTGGAGATGTATGTGCTCAAAAAAAGAATTTTAATTATATTTTATGGGATAAATGCATAAAAACTATAAAAGCTATAAAATTGCGGCAATTTCATATTTTTTATTCCCTTGCTCTTGTAACAAGGCAAATAGCAACGTTAAGTTCCTCCACCCTACATATCTCAAAATATTCGGCGGGAAGTGGTGGGGGATACGGAGTGTCTTAACAGTGGGTTCTCTCTGCCTACTACGCTGAAGTAAAAAAAAATCACTCATTTGGTGAAACAAAGAAAATAGGACATTGTTTTGGGTACGGAACTCTAAAAATAATATAAGAAATTTACTTTTATGAATTTTCATTCCATTTTTATTGTCTATTCTAGTCAGGATTGCGCTTTAGCAAAACGAGTGGAGTTATACTGGATCATAAAAATGTATTAGGTAAATATTTTATTGTATATATTTTTCTTCTAGCTTCACGCTGTATCCCGCACATAGCAGCGTACGCACAGCGAAACTGGGGACCTAGTGTTACGACACTCCGTTTCCATTAAGACACTTCCGTTCCCCGCTTTCAGCCATAGTCTCGTGGTGCGGATCTGAATCCGCCGAATAGTAAACGAACCCACAACCGTCTCTAGCATATGTCACACATATAATACATAAATATATTTCAATTATACAAGTGCATTGATTTCATAGATGATGTATTCGACATGGTGCTACTGCTACAAACTGAAAGGATGTATCAGACCATTGAAGGCTTTGGTGGAGCAGTGACAGATTCTGCTGCCATGAACTGGAAAAGCCTTCCCCCTGCGGTGCGGCACCAACTAGTAAAGTAAACGTGCATTTTTAGTTCTTCTTGTTCTCCTTCTTCTCTACGTCTAGGGAGTATCAGACACCAATTCAATTTCCAGAAGAATGAATATAAATATTCACTTCCTTCATTTGATTAGACAAATGCGTTAGTTTTCGTCCTTCAACGTGCAAAGTCCTTAAAATAGCAAAAATGTCTTAGGTAACATTAACGTCACTTGGGTGGCTTTTCTTACCGACAACTCATACATACAGGGTGGAAGAGGCAGCGCTCCTTTTACTGAAACTGCATATAGTGTAAATATTTCAAACCCAAAACTAAAGAAATTAATCAAGGTACTTCAACAGTTTAGACGTAGGATTTTTTTTTCATTTCATTATTTTTATCCATACCTGTATTTCGTGTGACGCACACATAAGTATACGACGTTGCCGCTTTGACAGGTAAGTGTGTGCGTGTTTATGTTATACTTTACAAACGGCGTTTTATTTTAAAACGATAATTTTATTATTTATTTTGTTTGAAAAAAATAACTTTTTCACTTTTGGGAATTAATTATTTTCTGAATTATATAAGGTTTTTATAGAGTAGTTAAAATTGTGGTTTCATTTAAAGTGGTGCTGACAATTCCAACCTGTATATAGTGAGCAGAAGTACCTAATACATTTTTTAATATAAAAATATAATAATAGTTATCTATTAATGTTTTTTTATTGAAGAACCTACTTTGGAGAACATGGTATCGAATACAACATGATCAGAGTTCCCAACGGTTCAACTGACTTTTCAACACGCCCATGGACTTACAACTCTGAACCTGCCAACGATACAGCATTTACCAATTTTTCTCTGTCATACGAAGATAAAAAATACAAGGTTAGTTCGACTTCCTTATACATTTAAATCTTTTACAAAAATATACCATAATATTTTTAAAGTGTTATTTCACACTAAAGAAAATATGGTGACTGGTTGGTCGCTATAATCAGAATTGATTACTGTCAAAAATTGTATTGTCTTTTATATTTACTTTTTTGGTACGTTTCTATTTTAGATACCCTTTATTAAAGATATTTTAAAGACATCTACTGATGTAGTAGAGATTGTAACCTCCACGTGGTCACCTCCAGATTGGATGCTAGAAGTAAACAGTCCAACCAATATGAAGAGCGTTAAGAAAGAATTTTATCAAGCATATGCTGATTACCATTGCAAGTAAGTAAATAATGTTTAATATAATAACATTTTATATAACATACGTAGGATTTTAACTGTTTTATTTTAATAATTAGGAATTTACAATACACGAATATACAATAAAGTACGGACAACACTCTAGAATCAGGTTTTATTTCTTCTGAAGCTTCCGAGTTACGTACATACAAAATTTAAAATATTTCTAAAAAAAATTGTAATATATATTTTTTAAAGATTTGCTGAACTTTATAAAAAACAAGGCATAAATATATGGGGTATGGCGCCAGTTAACGAACCTATGACTGCTGTACACGCAGGAATTATTAATGAAACAACTTTCTGGACTGGACCAGGCATGGTATGTTGAGAATATTACATTTTATACAATACTAATTAAGCTGTTACGCTAGAGGTAATCAAATAAATAAATAATAATTTATCTATATCATTTTTAAACTTAGATTTCTACTTAATCTTAGAGTTGCAAAAAAGTTAGACCATTTAAGTAATATCCACGCTTACTGTCGTATAACAGCGACGGAACCAACACTGCATTGTGCACACTGCAGCTAAGTTACAATTAACCCTGCCGGCAGCAATACGTCTTTCCACATCCATCTCGTATCTTCCATCTCTACTGAACATACTTCCCAAGTATAAAATTTCATTGAGTTCTTCTAATATCTTACCATTTACACTGATCTTACATTTCTTCTTCCGTCTAGCATTAATCCCGGCTATTACCAGGGCCTGCCTTCCTACTCAATCTACTCCACTTTGCACGGTCTTTTGCGTCCTCGGTGGTTAGACCATTGGCCCTGCATCACTGATCTTGCATTTCGTCCTGTCTATATTTCTTTCAGATACTAGAACCCTTGTCTTACACGCATTTACGTTTGGACCATTATTTTCACAGCCTTTTTTCACAGTGACTCATTTTGATGATGAAATGACTTGCACTGCGTACAGCAAGCAATTTTGAAAATTTATTAATCAGTTATTAATTTACACATTTTAGGCGATTTTTCTAGGAGAGAACTTTGGACCGACAATAAGGAAATGTTCAGTAGAAAATATCAAGATCTTAGGAGTAGATGATCAAAGAATGGATCTACCTTTTCTATTAAATACGGTAAGTGAAGCTTCACTTGTCACAGTTGTCGCACGAATTAAATCCGACATTTTCTATGAAAGTTAAAGGCATTATGAGGATTTAATGTCTTTACAATTAGGTAGATAATGGCGGGAACGGAAATAACGGAAGCTTAAGGACTCCTTTTCAATAAAATAAGTTTACATTTTCACCAACAAAGAGTTTTGTATTTTGTAATAGTACTTCCCCGTTACACACACACCGTTCCCATTAAAAAACTTCCATTAACCATTTTCCACCGGATTCTGGAGGCATTGCGTGTACCAGACCAATGAAATGAAAATATTTAATTTATTCGAGTCGGAATCGAACCGCCAACCTGTCACGTTTATAGTCGCACGGGTGTGCCCCGCGCCACCATTTACCTCTTAAAAGAGAAATATATCCTTTAAATTATACACTAAGATACATTTTATAGATTAATCAAATCCATTTCAATTTCAGATAGATTTTTATAACCCAAACATTCATAAATATTTAGATGGAATAGCTCTACACTTCTACACAGACACCTTTACATCACCGGCAGTCATCGCCCGATCTTTGAGTAGTTATCCGGACAAATTTGTTATAGTTACTGAAGGCTGTGTAGGTGAGAATAATTCAATTTAAATTATTTATTATAAAAATTGCAATAGTAAGAACCTTTATATCTGAAGAGGAAGAAATTAACAAATTAGCAAAGTTTTCGCAAGAAATGTGAGAAAAGATAAGGAAATTGGAAAATCTTAAAAAATATATTTACTTGATAATCATTTTCATCACTTTTCTTTCTATTATATTAAAAAAGATGATTCGTCTTTGCGGGTGATTTTTTTTTAGTATAAAATATATCGTTGTCGGGTCGTTTATTCATTTTAATTTTAGTTTTAATACAATAAAAGAGTAATCTAATTTTGTATATCAATGGAAAATGCTTATCATTTTTTTTTAAGATAGCATATCGTTATTTCTTGAGCTAAGAAGAAGAAAGATTTGTAAGAAAAGATTAATTCGAGTTAGTAGTTCTGAAGAAGTATATGTAAAAAAATAAAAAATGGTATAAATCTATATATATGAAATCGAAAGGACACTCACTCATCACGAAATCTCAGAAACTACATGTGCTAGGAATCTGAAATTTTGCATAGGAGTTATTTATAGGACATAGGTGCTCGCTAAGACAGGAATTTGCAATATTCGACTTCAAAGGGGTTGTTTTTGGGGTTGAAAGTTTGTATGAAACTTCGTTACTACAAATGCTAGGAGTCTCAAATTTTGCATGGTCGTCACTTATAGGACGTAGGTACTCATGAAGACAAAAATTAATAGTAACGTAGTTCACGCAGATGAAGCCGCGGGCGGCTGCTAGTAATAATATATTTGTGACTTTTTAACTACAATAAATATTTTGGTTAGTTTTTTTATTATTTTTTGTATTTCCATATAGATCCAACAGTTTAATTCTTATAATAATGTTTACTTCTAGGTACTTATGGTGAAAACGCCCACAAAGTAGTTCCAGGGTCTTGGGACAGAGCAAAAACGTACATCCGAGACGTCTTAGAAGTGAGGAAATTACTTTTTTTAACATGCAATATAAAAATTACCTCTAAGTAATTAATGAATAAGAAGATACTAGCGGGTTCTTCGTGATGAAATTAAAATAATTAAGAGTTGTGTATCAGTTATGACATATTTTTCTAGATACATTTCATTCTGTGTGCTGGATTGTCATCCATCCTCTATGTCTAGAGGGGTAGACAGATGGAACCTAGTGTTAAGACACTCTCATTTAGACTCTTCTCATTTAGGCACTTCTGTTCCCTATTCCTATTTCCGCGGATTTCTGGAGGCATTGCGTGTTGAGTAACAGAATTCAAGGTCGCGTTTTGCCTCGCCGCCAGAGCGAAGAAATGAAAATATTAAACATTTCATTTTCTCGAGCGGGAATCGAACCCACAACCTTTCGCGTTCACAGTTCCTGAGGATAACGCATTTAATTAAGCAAAATCTTCAGTTTTGTAAAAATAGTATACTCCTATATACATTTTATCATGAATATCAATTTTCAGAATTTAAATTACAATGTAGTTGGGTGGATAGACTGGAATGTTTGCTTGAATGAGGAAGGAGGGCCGACTTGGACAGGAAACTATGTCGATGCACCAATCATAGTTGATGCGGCAAGGGAAGAATTCTTCAAGCAACCAATATACTACGCGTTCGGTCAGTTTTCAAAGTTCCTCCCTAGAGGTTCCAAGAGGATGAGGACTGTAAAAGAATTCCCAGCACCAGATCCTTACTTGGATATGTAAGTAATTTTCATTTTGAAGCCGTTGTGAACACGACAGAAGTGGATTCGATTCCCACTTGGGGGAATAGATTATTAATATTTTAATTTATTCGCTCTGGTAACAAAGCAAGGTTTGAGTACCTCCACTCAACACGCAGTGCCTCGAAAATTCGGCAGAAAGTGGGAAAAGTAGTGTCTTAACTCTAGGCTCTGCGTACCATGTACCTATTTTTTTATCCATTTTCGTTACCATCGTCGTATGGTATGGAGAGTTTCGACATAACTTGAAAAGAAGTTGTGATTCAAATTTCAATACACGTAATTAATGTCCCTATTTCTAAATATTTTTCTTGTCTTAATGTTTCATTCTATCCACGTAATTTTAAATTTTATTTTGTTGTGGTATTTTATAATTATTATTATATGAATTGAATTCAACATTAATTAAATTATATTACTAACTAATGTACATTTATTATTATTTTTTTCTTTTCGTTTTTCCAAGATATTGGTTTGTTTCAGTCAAGATATTGAGGCAATGGGACAGGAGTATTTTGACAACGTCGCTTTTCTGACTCCTCATGGTACAGCAGTTACTATTATTCATAACGAGTAAGTACTTACAAAGTCACTTCCAGGCACTTTCTAAGATATTTATATATTATTTAAAATGAGAAAATGAGTTCAGTCGTGGCGCAGGGGCACAAGCTTGTGACTGACAGGTCGTGGAGTCGATTTCCACTTGAGGAAATTTAATATTCAATATTTTCATTTCGTCGCTCTGGTAATGACCACGCAATTCCTCCAGAATTCAGCGAAAAGTGAGGAGCGAAGTTTCCTTATATGAGGTTCCCTCTGCCTACTATGCTACATATGAGATACAGCGTGAAGTTAGCAGAGAAGTGAAAATTACTTTGCGCTTATTAGCCTAATATGGGTAATATTAGACTAATAAGCGCAAAGTACACTTTTCACAGCATTGCCTATATGCTAACTTTAATATTCTTTTCTTTCAAAGGGGCCCACAAAAGAAGGTTTTGCTACGATTAAAAGAGAAAGTTATGATTGTGGAGCTGGAAGCGGAATCTATTACCACGATAGAATTTATCGTATGAGATTTATTTTCTAGTATTGAAATTGTATTTGAATGTTGAACAGGCTTTAAATCAATAAATGTTGTTATTTATAATAAATTACTTTTATTTGTCTATAAACTAATTTAATTCTGACTGTACTTGGGTGAGTATTACACTAATTTAGATAAAAAAGTAAAATTTTTATATTAATACTTTTCGCAAAATGAGGCATTCCTCGTTTTCAAGAAAGAAGAAAAAAGTGACAAGTCAATGCATTCTTCATTGCTTTTTTTTCACGTTTCGTAAGAAATTTGAAGAATAATTTCTTATTTCTCAAGCACTGTAAATGTTAGCTTTTTTGAATCTCTAATCTATATAAGTATACGTTCCTACATACCTATGTCGGGTTTTGTCTTATTATAATAGGGAACAGAGTGTCTTAGGACTAGGTTAAACTAAAAAAACAATGATATACAATTATTTTCAAGCATTTATTGTCATACAAACACTAATTAACATTTCTCAATCCTATGAATTTTACTATTACCTATATATATTCATCTACACAAAGTATTTTAACTAGATTTATTAAATACATCAAGATGAAGTAAATCCACGGCAGATCGTAGAACAGATGACGCTCTCGACGCCATATTGGAACCGGATGCTGTGGAGGATGACCGAGAATGCTCTACCGGCTTTTCTGTTTCCCAAAAACTCAATGCAAATTTTAATTCCGCCCAAAATGCTTCTGATTGCGTCATCTGTAATTAAAATTTCTAGCAATAAATAATTCTTTGGATTGTCTTATCGAAATCCTATATATAGATTGGTTATACCGGGTGGAATTGTCAGCGCTACTTTAAATGAAACCACAGTTTTAACTACTCTATAAAAGCCTAATATAATTCGGAAAAAAATAATTCCCAAAAATGAAAAAGTTATTTTTTCAAACAAAATAAATAATAAAATTATCGTTTTAAAATAAAACGCCATTTGTAAAGTATAACATAGGCACGCACACACTTACCTGTCAAATCGGAAACACGTCACACGAAATACAGGTATGGATAAAAATCGTGAAATGAAAAAAAAATCCTACGTCCAAACTGTTGAGGTACCTTGATTAATTTCTTAGGTGTGGGTTTGAAATATATTACCCTATATGCAGTTTCAATAAAAGAAGCGCTGCCTCTTCCACCCTGTATATAAGAAAATGTATGGTAAAATATCGAAAGGGAAGTGAAGTGAACAAAAGTACTTTTCGATTACTGTTTGTAAAACGCATAAATAACTATTTTTTTAATTTAAAAAATATATATAAAAACTACACTTTTTTTAGTACACTTCACTTTTTTTCAAAAGGGCCGTAAAACATTTGAGATTGTTCACTTTCGATATACCTAAGGTTCATTTATATTTTTGTAGCAGTATAGGCAGTATAACCAAACATGACGTATGGCTTAGTTGGTCAGAGCACCTGGACGGTTTCCAAGAGGCGCGAGTTCAAATCCCGCTGCGTTCAAACTTTTATATGTTTTCTAAAACGTAATTATACCTTTTGTTCGATGGCAACATCTCTAACGTGCCATAGGAATTCAAAGCCTCCCATAGCGGCAGCCATTCCGCAACCAATGCCTAATACTACGAAGACACCACCAACATTGTCTACACCCAGTTCGGCGGCTGCAGCGTCCTCTGCTACTTCTTCCGCCTAAAAAATAAGATAGCTAAACCCATTTATAAAATACTAGCGACCCAAAACGCAGCTTGGCCATCTTAAAAATATATCTTAAATACCATGCAGGCCATCTTAAATATATATATTTGTTACAATAATATTTTTAAGATGGCCAAGTTTGTTATTTATTTATTTATTTAAACAAAATGAGTAGTTACTTAGTCCGTAATATAAAACAGCTAATTTTAGTTTCCTATCATATCTATAATTTGTCAATGTCTTGCACTTACAGCACATGCATCCTCTTTAGGCACCATCCACCATCGATTTTTAAGTTCTACTAATTTTCCACTTTCCGCTAACTTTAAAACTGCATTGTCAACTGCCGTCCTATATGACGATTCTAAAAATCAAAATACATATAATAATTTAAAGTAAATTTCATATATCCATTAAATTGTTTATTCGTTTTTTTCCTTAATTAAAAAAAATAAAAACTTAAACTTACCAAATGGCATGGCTATACCGTATCCCTTAGAATCGAGAGGACCACCAACTTGCATTAAGTCACAATGTCTTTCCAATTGATATTCAATAGCAGTGGATTCCATTAAATAAGCATACCCTCGTTTTCCTTTGAGTACTCTTTCTACACCTTCGTCATTGTTCAAGACAAAAACTGATGGTCGCGCTGACTCCATAGCTGCCCACATTTTTTGATACGTAGAATGATTGGATCGCTGGAGAGTAAAATAAATAACATATAATTATTACATACAAAGACAAATATATTCTTTACAAAAAACGCACACTCATTCACAATAATTAATCAAGGATTCACCAGTACCAGTGCAGACACCCTCACAGTAGTCAAGGACGCACCAGTACTGGTGCACACGCACTCCTAGTAGTTAAGGATTCATCAGTAGTAAGAATATAAGCGAATTCGACTGCTCATAAGCATTTATGACCATGATGATGATCATATGGCATAGCACTTTGTAACGAATAAATTAATTACACCAATACCTTAAAGAAAGAAGAAGTAGATCCTTTTTCTAAAGTTCCGTACTTGATTTTAGTTTGCGTTGCCAAATCGTCTGCACTTTTAATAGAATCGTCCATAGCCGCATTTGTAAGAAACGCTGCTAAATTAGCAGTATAAGATGAACACATAATTAATGCAAAAAACCACCACATACCGCACACCCATCTTGTTGAATAACCTCTGTTAAAATTAAAGATACATAGAGTTTAATTATATTGCTATTAAATTGCTGCCATGGTTGCTGGTCACATAAGTTGGGCCTCCCCTGGCCCATTCTCAACCGAGTGGGCTACTAACAGGGCTCTAGGCTCACATTTGTGGGTGGAAGCAGTACCCTATGGTCAAAGGTTCAAAACCCTGGCACCCTTTCTCCTCTCTACTTGAGAGAAGAAGACCACAGATCATAGTAAGTGAAGATTTTTTTACTTCCTTGACTGTAAAACTGATGTTTGTGGGTTCCATCCCCGCTGGGAAAATATATAATTATTAATATTAATATATATAAGATATCTATATATATATAGATTATATTTGAATTATTTCAATTCTGGCGAATAAGCGGAAACGAAAAGCCGGGTTTCCACCATTTCGAAAAATAGACTGTGCGTGGGGAACTGCGTGTCTTTACATTAGGTTTTTTTACTGTAGCTTACAAAGAACAATGAAAGTAGCAAACATACTTAGGTAAAATATCAGATCCTTGTGTCATAATGGAACCCATAGTGAGCCAGCACGAGTTTTTAATATGCCAAATATTTTCCAATTCCTCTGGCGATTTATCACATGGATGAGGATTTTCCCAATCGTTTGGAGCTAGCCTGGAATTTAAAAGTAAATATTATATTACTTGCATTATAATTATGTTAACTGTGCTTAAGTTAAATTGATCATATATCTATCCAGTAGAATACTTTTCAAAAAAATATATAAACGTGAAATCTAGAATAAATAACAATAATAAATACGTGGTAATTTATATTATCCTCTTCTCGTTTCTAATACATTTTAGAAAATAAAATAAGAAAATATACTTACAATTATAATATTTTTATAGAGGAATAGAGTTTCTTTATTCTTTTTTGTTACAACGTTAAAACATGAACATAAAATTGGCCCTAAAACCTACCTGGCTAATATATGCAATAATAGAGACACCATCAAGTAAGCGGCGGCCATATAAATCCAAACGTCAACAGAAAATGGTTTTAAGAAGGAGAAAAGTTCGGGCTCAGGAGGAGTCGGCTTGGAATATAAAATACTAATTCCTAATGTCATGAATGGTGTTGTGAAGTCCACAGCAGTTCTTCTCTCATATGTAATGGTTAAGTCACATATTGCTAATTCGGCTTTCTGTAAATATGTTGTATTTTTCTGTTAAATATGCGGCGTTGAGTTCTGCCACTCAATATGTTTTGCTTCGAAAATTCAGCGGAAAGTGGAGGATAGAGTATCCTAAAAGGTACGAGATGTCTTAACATTAGGTTCCCTAGTTTCCTCTGCCTACCCAGCCTAGCGTAAAGCTAAAAAAAAAGAAAAATTCTTCACGCTTTATCCCATAAAGTTCTTGTTCTTCACTTTCTAGCTAAAATTTAAAACATTGCGTGTGAGCTGATGGGGTATCGAACCCACAAACATCACGCTTACTACCCTTTAAAAACTGCCTATTACACTTGGGATAAAATACATATAGAATAATTACAGGTATATATTTTATTGGGGAAGGCCTATGTCCAGCAGTGGACAAAAGATGGCTGCTGCTGATGATGATGATGATATATTTTATAGGTATATATTTACCCTCTCAAGAAGATGTCCAACTAGGCCGTCCCATTTCTTCGTATCTTTATTGTACGACCCGTAACCGTTTCCTGGTACAATTTCAAATTCATAGTTCAAATGCAACGTTTCCTTCAATATTTCGTGGATCAAATCCTTGGAGTAACCCTCATATCGATCATTTCCAGTCAAAACTTCACCATCTTTCGCACTCCTTTCAACTAAATATGGAGCTCCGATACGTGATACGACTCTGAAAGTTTTATTTTGCCATTTCTCTGCCAGCAAATCTGATACTTGATCGGGTGATCTTGAATATTTGAAGCCAGATTCGGCAGTCCATTTAGCGATGCTATTGAAGCCGTTGTTAGACAGTTCCATAACTTCCACATAGAAGTCTATACGTTCGCCAGTCACATTGTTTACGGCGACGCGGCCTGTTATACCTATAACAGGATTCTGAAAAATTATTAAAAATTAAATTAAATCAGCTTCACGCTGTATTCCGCACATAGCAGGGAAGCCTAGTGTTAGAACACACCGTACCCCATTTACCGCTGAATTCAAGACTTATTGCGAGTCAGTATTGAGTATTGTTGAGAGGCGGAGTTCAACGCCGCGCTTAGCCTTATAACAGAGTGAAAAAATTAAAAATATTAAATATTTCATTTCCCCGAGTGGAAATCGAACCCACAGCCTGTTGCGTTTACAGTCACACGCTTGTGCTGCACCACGACAGATTTTTTCTTTATACTTAATTAAGTATTATAAATTGTATATGTTTGTCATTTTATTATATTTTTTAATATTAATGATTACGTTAGTTAATTATAAGACTGAATTTACAATATTTCACTAGATACACATAATGTAATTACATATTATATACCTCACGAGGCCAGTCGTCTGATGAAAAATCTCTGCAATTTTTAAGCTATCGAATAGTTTACGAAATATGAATATTTTCCGGAATAATTTATTTATTTATTTTACATTTTTTACACTTATAGTTTTCTTATAATACATACATTTAGATTAGTTACATATCGTGCAAAGTGGAGTAGGTTAAGCAGGAAGGCAGACCCTGACAACGTACGCCGGGATTAAACCTAGGAGGAGGAAGATACTACATACAGTTAATAAATGACTATTGAATTCTTCTCCAATATCCCATTGTGCGTCTGAATTACACTCAATTGGTTGTGCTTCTATTTTCCACTGGTCGGGAGAGTTTTTTATTGCATCTGTTATCAATCTGGCTGCATCACTTGCTAAGGCTGCCTCTACCTATAAATAATAATGATTGTATGTTTATATTAACAACATAAATAAAAGTAAGTTGTAACAGGCGTATAAGAATTTCAACGTAGCTGGCTTTATGAGAACGGAAGAGGAATTTAGGAAGAGGGAACCTGGGAACCTAGTATTAAGACACTCTGTTCCCATTAATGCACTTCCGCCTTCTCTGGAGGAATTGCGTTAGAGCTAAGAAATGAAAATATTATAAATTTAATTTGCTTGAATTAGTATCGAACACATAAAATCGTTACTATCATAATCTATATATATAAAATCGAAAGGTCACTCACTCATCACGAAATCTCAGAAACTACATGTGCTAGGAATCTCAAATTTTGTATAGGAGTTACTTATAGGACGTAGGTGCTCGCTAAGACGGGAATTTGCAATATTCGACTTCTAAGGGGTTGTTTTTGGGGTTGAAAGTTTGTATGAAACTTCGTTACAACAAATGCTAGGAGTCTCAAATTTTGCATAGACGTCACTATGACGTAGTCATGGAGACAGAAATAATAATAATAACATAGTTCACGCGGGTGAAACCGTGAGCGGGCCGCTAGTATATTATAATTTTTCCTTACATTTATCTCATGAGTTTGTGCAGGCACTTTAACATTATCTGGTGCCCTGGCCTTCCAGTCGGCGTGTGAGGAGCTCGTTCTTGAATCGGAAGGATCAAATATCCTTAGGCACGTCACATTTGACAACCCACGTCTTAGCTCTTGTAAGTCCAAAGTGTGAGCATCTATTGACGTCAGAACAAAGCTCTGAAACAATCACCAAATTTGTTCCAAAAGTCTATACAAACATTAATCTTTTTCAATAGATATTTAAACTTACCATATAATCTTCAAAGAATTTAACCTCATACGCTTGTCTTAAATAAGCAAATACTCTATCGGAGGGACAGTCAATAATGACTCTGGTAGTTCCGTAGGCTTTCAGTGATTTAAATAATTGGCGGTTATCGCCATCGGGTACAAGTCTTCGTATAAACCATTTGTGACTCGGATCTGCGTGCTTTAAAATTTCTTGAAGGCGTATAAGCCCTGAAATATACGAATTATAAACTGAATAATGTTTTTTTTAATTTTCTTACATACCCGTATGAGTCTATATTCGTCATCGTATAATAGGAGGTCGTAGCGCAAAAAGACCAACGGGTAATTGTAAGCGCACCAGGTTCACCATTGCCCGTCGGAGTAAATGACATATTAAATATTTAATTTTTTTCGCTCTGGTGTCAAGACTTGCGGCGTTCAGCTTCACCATTCAACACCCAACGCCTCCAGAATTCGGCTGATACTGGGAAACGGAAGTGTCTCAGCACTAGGTTCCCTCTATCTACCAAGCCATTAGTCATACGCTTCTGCCCCTGCGCCATGAGTCATTGCTAGACTCTTTGTATCTATTAATAAATTATATTTAATATATTTAATAAATTAATTTTTAACAAAAACAAAAACCGACTTCTAACACAACGAACTAAAAAGTGAAAAAAAATTATACAAAGATTTTATAATTTTGAAGTCGGTGGCAAGTAAAACAAACAGGCTTAGTAATTAGATATT
>JAEBDU010009731.1:0-11124 GCA_016802625.1 Heliconius numata | reverse complement strand
TTTGATATCAAGACTGCATTTTTATATGGAGATGTGAAAGAAGACATCTATATGAGAGCACCTGAAGGTTTGGATGTCTCACCAAATCAGGTATGTAAACTTAATCGTTCACTCTATGGTTTAAAACAAGCACCAAGATGCTGGAATCAAAAATTTGACAATCTGCTTAAAAAATATGGATTTAAGAACAGCCATGCAGATAGATGTGTTTATCTTGGAAATGTTGATAATAATAATATCTATTTATTACTATATGTTGATGACGGTCTACTGATGTCAAAGTCAAACAAAGCATTACAGATAGTAATATGTGAACTTAAAGATAATTTTGAAATTACACAGAGTGATCCAAAGAATTTTGTAGGAATGCAATTAGAAAGATTTGAAAAATGTATTTTTATCCACCAAACAAAATACATTGAGAGATTATTATGTAAGTTTGATATGAACAATGCTAACAGTAATAACATTCCAGTTGACCAACATACAACTCTAGAAAAGGGAACTGAAACACCAGACAAGAATATACAGTACAGAGAAGCTGTTGGTTCACTAATGCACCTTGCAGTGGTAAGCAGGCCTGATATAATGTACGCAGTCAGTTTGGTGAGTCGCTATTTGAATAGTTATAATCAAACACATTGGAATGTTGTAAAGAAAATATTTAGATACTTAAAAGGAACAAAAGACTATGGTCTATGCTACTCGCCCTCGAAGAGCTGCCTTGAAGGCTACAGCGATGCAGATTATGCAAAAGATACTTGCACACGTAGGTCTTTGACAGGATATATATTCATAAAAAATAGTGCTGCTGTGACATGGACAACACAACGTCAACACAGTGTAGCATTATCCACTACTGAAGCAGAATTCATGGCTGCATGTTCAGCAACCAAAGAAGCCATATGGTTAAAAAGATTATTAATAGATATAAATGCATTTAACCAGAACTCTATTTGTTTAAACATTGACAATCAAAGTGCAATTTGTTTAATTAAAAATGTAGATTACCACAAAAGATGCAAGCATATTGATATAAGATATAATTTTATTAAAGAAAAATATTTAGAGAAAGAAATAGATCTTAAATATGTAAATACCAAAGAACAATATGCTGACATCTTTACTAAGGCTTTACCCAAAGAAAAATTTCAATATCTTAGAGATAAAATTGGTGTTAAACAATTATCAATTTTATAAAATTGTATTAACTAAGTATGACAACTCAAGTTGTAAGTGTAGTTACTAAGAGTTTGTTAAATGTAAGTGCATAATGGTTAAAGTTAAAATGAACATTTTTATATTTTTTGTAAAACTTATAGATTGAAAGTTCAAATTTGGTGAGAGTGTTGAATTCTTCTGCTTTTGTATAACTTGTAGATTTAAAGTTCAAATTTGGTGAGAGTGTTGAAATATTAAAATTTGACTTTACCGATTGATACAACACTATGGCAGAATGTGTCACCTCACTTTTGTACTAACTGTTGTTATAATCTGTGCTCTGTGGAATCTCGTCAATTATTAAACTACGTTATAAATTTCTTTGATCTTTTAATTAATAAATTCATCAAGAAAGCTCGAAAGCTTTTTTTCATAAAACCCCTACGACGCGAACTAGGCCTCTCGCTGTATTCTGCCTTTACTTTTCTTTTATGTAAGATTTTAAAGGAGCTTCAGAGGTTGTATTCATGATATTCATCAAGCAACTCGCACTCATATTTGCTCTCATTCAAAATATTATAAGACAGGGCTTATGTTACGTAAATTTACAAAAATACTAAATTATACATTTTTATATTTTGTTCCTATAAAAATATAGACAGAGCAAGTAAATTTGGCTACTTATATGGGGACTATTACTAATTATATGGGGACATTTCTTAATAACTTTCTTAACAAACAAAAGCCAGTCAGCCAGCGTGATGGTTTTTAGTTCATTTCAATTAAGGAAAATAAGTTATTTCCATTTCCTTTTTGGTAACAAGATAAAGTATGGCGATAAGATTCGAATTGTGATTAACGGGAACGATATACGGGAACATGGCTTGTATGAAATGTCGTACAGATATAAATAATGTTTTTTTTTGTAATTTGACTGTAAATACCCGTTTTTCGGATTTTTTCTCCGTTTATTATCTTTGAGGACTTACTACTTCCAAAATTCCATAATTGTAGATCTATTGGAGGTATAAGCCTATAAGTTTTGATTACGCGGGGTATTTCATACAAAAACTGTGCGAAAACGTTCGTATCTTTTGGTTGCTTAATTTTTTTATGGGCTCCAGGAATATGGATCTCCATGTGATTTTAAGGTAAATAATCTTAAAAACAATAAAAATATTTCTCGCTACACCATTCTTTTGCTAGTATTAAATTACTTAAACATATTTTGTTCTTAACGAGTTGTTATGAATTAGCTTCGTTAGCTACTTAGCATACAATCTTTATAGGTATTTATTTTTTTCCATGGTATATTCATCTTTACTAAAATATATTATAGATTTCGTTTCATAAACAAAAATTGTTAAATATTTCTTATAAGGCCCTCATGGCGCAGGGGCACACGCGACGGTTGTGGGTTCGATCTTCACTCGGGGGAATGGATTATTGTCCTATATCTTATAAAACAAAGTCGCTTTTTGTGTCTGTCTGAACTTTCTAACTCTTCTTCTTCTAAACCACCCAACGGATTTTGATGCGGTTTTCTCCATTAGGTCGAATATTTCTCAGGGAAGGTTTATATATAGTTTATTATTTGTACATTCTTATGTAAATTAAAATTAAATTATTTCGAAATTGCGAATAGTTTTAGAGAAAAACACATTTAATTGTTGACACATCACGCCGTTTATACATCAACTGTATTGAGCTATGTTTCACTTATCCCTTACTCTCAGCATATAAATAAGTATAATAGCCGCCGCCAGCCTTACACGCATCGGTGGTTCAGTGATAGAATGCTTGCCTGCCACGCGGGCGGCCCGGGTTCGATTCCCGGTCGATGCATTCTATTTAATTTTCCTCACAGGCAGCCGCGTCGTGCTTGCTTTTCATCAGGGACAGAATACCCTCTTCAGCATTAACCACAAGCTCGAAAAAAAACCCGCCTGCCTCTATAGCAACGAAGATTTAGATGCGTTTGCACGTATTGGCAATTGGAGTTGAATGTATTATTTGAGCGCGATATATTTGGTTTTATATTTTTTGTAGTAGTTATTAGTAGGTAGGTTTTTGTTTATAATTTCTTCCGTTTAAAAATAGTCATTTAACTATCTAAAAATAGTCATTTAAATATATTTTAATAAGTACTTGAAAAGATTAGTAGTACAGATTTAAAATTACGGTACCTACTAAAAAATCCTTGCTGTGTAAAACAATTG
Source organism: Heliconius numata (assembly GCA_016802625.1). NCBI lineage: Eukaryota > Metazoa > Arthropoda > Insecta > Lepidoptera > Nymphalidae > Heliconius > Heliconius numata. Next base: position 7,744 of record JAEBDU010009731.1, on the reverse strand, counting down.
GAAAATCCTTATTGAAACTACGAAAATGCGGGTTGCATTAGGGTTTAATTAATTTTCACATTATCTTAAGTGCTTTTGCAAATATACATTATATGAATAATCCAGTAGTTAATCTTGCGGGCGAAGCCGCAAGAGGGTCGCTAGTTTATTAATATTTTCATTTCTTTACTCTGGTGTCAAGGCAAAAGCGCGGTTGAGTTCCACTACTCAAGATGCAATGGCTTAAAAATTCAGCGGAAAGTGGTTAAACAGCGTGAAGCTGAAAAATCTTATAAAATACAATGTATATGTAATTTAAATGTTCGCGAAAATATTCTTTAGAAACTTTTCGAATGTGCTTATTTTTTTACTCTTTAAGCCTCAGTCACGTATTGCGATTGACATTATTTTCAACATTCGCTGAAAAATTATTCTCGTAGTAGAAAATATAACCTTTATTTTTTAGCTTCATGCTATATTCCATATATAGTAGGGTAGGCAAAGGGAACCTGGGAACCTAGTGTTAAAATACTCAGTTCCCATTCAGACACTACCGCTTCTCACTTCTCACTTTCTATGGAATTCAGGAGGTATTGCACGCTATTTGCCTCGCTACCAGAGCGGAAATAAAAATATTTTATTTCCTCGAGTGGGAATCGAACCCACAACCTGTCACGTTTACACTCGCATGTTTGTAACCCTGCGCCGGTGCCTCGAACTTTTATATAAAATAAAATTATAAAATTTTTGTAAGTTATATAGTATTTTAAATATAATAAATTATATTAAACATTTCAACGTAAATTAAAAGAATATGTAAAAATGCTTTGGCAAGGAAACATGATCCGGTCCGTTAACGCGTAATTTGATAACATTTTGTTATATATAAAACAATTGTTCATCATTTTATAATATTATTCGTAGAAATTTTGAAAAACCGCAAATCCTATTGAAAGTTGATATGGCGACCTAAAATACAGGTAGGTATCAAGTTAAACAAAAATAAGTAATTTATAAAATACATATTTTACCATTCTTTTAAAAGTATCTTTTTGTTTTAAATTCTTATTATGTTTGATTAACTCTATATCCCGCATATTCCATGTGGAACTAGGTAGGTGGAGGGAACCTAGTGTTAAGACACTCCTTTCCCAACTTTCCGCAAAATTTTTGAGACATTGCATGTTGAATAGCGGAATTTAACGCCACGCTTCGTCTTTTTATCAGGACGAGATAATGAAAGTATTAAATAATTCACTCCCCAAATGGAATTCGAGCCACTGCGCCATTACAGCCTGAAGCTTACTTACTTTATATTTTGTCTAGAATAGAATCTTTTTTTAGATACTCTGTTATCCACTATCCACTATTTTTCACCGATATATCGTAATAATCGTAACCTAACGCAGCACGTCTTATTATATGATCAGGCTAACAAAAACTATTTTAATATAATCATTCGCCCAAATGAAGGTCAACCTCACATGTGTGAAGATAAAATTTTATAACATATTTTTTCGGTACGTACGTTCTTTCCAAATGTTTGTTATGTTTAAAAGTGGCTTGTTTTACGTTTCGTTCTCTTATTTTGAACTTTTAAAGTAGGTTTTAGTGTAATAGCAAAAAATTTACATTTTGAAAAGAAATGGTAACATTTAGCTGTAATTCTGAAAAAAGGTACGGACAATTTACCACTTTTTGTGCGACTATTAACGTGTTTTACTTAATAATTTATTTTAATCTTCTTTTGAGTTTCTGATTTTAATCTTCTTCTGAGAAATTTGTTGAGAGTGATTAACAGACATTTTTAATATTTTTTGCCAATTCTTATAAATACGGGATAAAGCTTGAAAATAAAAAAATATAAATATGCTTCAACCGGTATTCAAATCAACAGCCACTACGTTAAATCCGACATATGTATATAATATATACTACTGTACCTCGGGAACGGGAACATCATTCATACCATAAAAAATAATAAAATTCCCAAGCATTTCTCTCGACGGTCTCCCGGAGTATTCCAGGTCGGTCCCTCGCACGCCGTTATTGCGAAACTTCGTCAATATTTTCATAAGGCCGCGACAATCGCATACATTGCCGTCGTTATACCCTCATCGAATTCCATCTTTCAACCTAAAGTATATAAGATTTGAACAAATAATACTATTCAATTCACCTTTCTCACAAATTCCTTTGATTGTATAAATCGAAGTTGACTACAAAAGATTTCGTTAAGAAAAGATATAAAATGATGTAACAAATTGAAACTGTGAAGGTCAACGTGCGAAAAATTATTCGACTGTATTTTTCTATTCCAATTATTTTGCTGTTGAGTCCAACAGGTTCTTATAAATTTCGCCTTTTTAAGAAGATCATGAAACTAAATTTATTTTTAACTTAATTACTTACTTTAAGAAATGAATAAGGAGAAACGTAAGGAACATCAATAATTTTCATTTCTTTACTACAGTAGAGAAAGTTTCCTTATTACCCAATCCAATAAGCTAGGAAAAAAAACGACAACTGAACAAACATTACAACTTTATATATAAAGATTTGAAATAAAGCTATTTCTAGTACCTGTTTATAACATCGATCGTTTGAACATGGCTGATATTTGTAGGAGATAAAATGAGTATTGACTTAGTTTAGATGTTACTAACATCGCATCGGATAATGAGCTCAATGAAATATTTAAAACAGAATTCAAGTAAACACCATAGCGGTGTGTTGTAGTTAGCCGTTTAATTTGATAATTGTGGATTCAATGCCAGTCAGACAGTTCATTCCTATTAAGACACTTCTGTGCCCCCCTTTTTGAAAAATTATGGAAACTTGGCGTGTTGAGTGCCGGAACGCAATGCCAGAGCGAGGAAATGAAAATATTAAATATTTCTATTCTTCAAGTGGGAATTGAACCCACAACCGTCGTGAAGTCTGAAAGAAAAATATAATAATACTATGTTTATATTATAAACAAGTTAAATAAAAGCAACAATATAAAACATGTATAACAAAACTATGTGTTTCAAAATACAATTTCTACGTTTTTTTTTAAATACGAGTATGTGAACACTATTTTTTTACTATCGACCATTTTTAGAAAAAAAAAATTAGTGAAAATAACAACTCAAATCTTTTTTCTATTTTGTCAACCGTTGAAAAAACAGTTTGATAAATTCTCTAGTCAAGCTGTATATATTTTTTTTATTTAAACCCATAACTTTTTAATAAGGCATTAGTAGGCAGATGGAACTGAATGTTAAGACACTCCGTTCCCCACTTTCTACCGAATTCTGGAGGCATTGCCTGTTGAGTGGCAGAACTCAACGCCGCGCTTTGCCTAGACACCAGAGCGAAAAATGGAAATATAAACGTAAATAAATATTTCACTTCCTCGAGTGAGGATCGAACCCACAACCGTCGCGATACAGTCATACTTTTTTTCCGCTGCGCCACGACGGCTTCTCTATAAAATATAAAGATATATAAATAACTAGTGAACTTAGGAAGTCTTTGGAATTACTTCAAGATGACTACATAAAAACAACTAATAAAGTCACTGCCTTAGAGGAACAGATAGAAGAAATGCAGCGTAGCCAGCGTAGTTCATTTATTGAAATAACCACACCCATTACAGATAACGAAAATGTTCATGAAATAGTAACAAAAATTCACGAAGCAATTTGTCTGAAGACTGTGGACGAAAGTATTAGGCAATGCTACAGAATGAAGTCAGGTGCAAAAAAACCGATAATTGTAGAATATAAAAATGGGGAAATACGTAATGAAGTTCTAAAACTTGTGAAATCGTACAACAAGAAACATAATGAAAAAATGAGCACAAAAGTTCTCGGTAATCATTATATAAAAGAACCTATTTACATAAATGAATTTCTCACACCCAACGCGAAAAGGCTGTTTTATCATACCAGGCAGCTACGGAAATCGTACGGCTTTAAGTATAACTGGATATCTGGAGGGAGAATATTTGTAAAGAAAAATGATGGTGATCCTGCTATTCTCATCAAATCATTGGAACAAGTAGAACGTATTAAAGTGGAAGGTACAATATGACTAGTTCGGGTTTTTATATGTTACAATTTGCTTATTTTCTCACTGTTCATGTTTGTTATTTTGTATAAGTTATTATCAGTAATATTTAACGAATACTTAGTTTATATCATTATTTGCAGACTTAATATTATTTACTCACACTACACGTACAAATTTAAAAATTACACTTCTAGACAATTACACAATCACCTCATTCATACACATAATCCTCCATACACTCAAAATAAAAATGCGTTAAAAATATTTAATAACTTCCTTTATATGCACGTCAAGTTAACGTCATTCTATCACTGTTGCTTCTTTAAAATCGACTATTGATTCATTACTAATGTTTGACATAAAAAAAATAAATGCCGATATTGATAAGAACATCAATGTCGGTACAGCTATAGTGACGAGTGACGTTGCACAGTGCAAAAGGACATTACAAAATACCTGTGATAACAGTTTACGCATTCTAACACAGAATATCAGAAGTATTAATAGAAATTTTGATGAACTTATAATTCTTCTCCAACAAATAGAAATAGAATTTGACATTATTATACTTACGGAATGCTGGCTCTCTAAGGTAAATCAACTCCCTATATTATCAAATTTTAAAAGTTTTTCTACAGTACGGAACATAAAAAAAATGGAGGTGTTGTAATGTACATAAGAAAATCCTTGCGTGTAACGGTAATAGAACCACAAAATACCAGTGAAATAACATGTATTATTGCATGTTTTAAAGATATGAGTATCATTGGCGCTTATAGGCCACCAGAATTTATTAAGTTAGATAAATTTATACAATCTCTGGATTTGATCTTAAATGAGTTTAAACAAACTAATTTAATATTAATGGGTGACCTCAATATAGATATTAAGGATGGTTGTAATTCTTCTAAATGTGATAGTTATCTAGAACTTTTAGCTATGCATGGTCTAACTGCGTCACATAATTATCTTACTACAGAGAAAAGCTGTCTCGATCATTGTTTTGTAAAATCTAAACTCCCAATTGTAACTATAGTATATCAGTCGACCATAACGGATCAATCAAGTGTCATTGTTTCGCTATTACAAAATAAACCTACCATACGCTCGCAAACTAAATATATTGAAAAAATAAACTATGTAGCTATATCTAACGAATTAAAATGTATTGACTGGAACTACTTATTACTAAATTTAAATACAGACGAGGCAACTGATATATTTTTAAACACTATTACTAAAACAATAAAATCAAATACATTAAGAATAAAACTATCATCGAGGAAAAGAAACATTAAGGGATGGATTACGCCTGGTTTAATTAGATGTATAAGACATAAAGATAGACTACATAGTAAATTACGTAAAGACCCCAATAATGTTATTCTTAAAATCAGTTATATTAGATATAGGAATACTTGTCGAAAAGTTTTAAATGCTGTTAAACGATCATTTTATAAAAATAAATTAAACAATAATAAACATAACACAAAAGTTCAATGGGATTGTATCAAAGAAGTATGCAATTTGAAAAAAGAAGAACATATTCCATTAGAATTACTCGAACTTACACACCTTCCAATAGAATCGATAAACCAAGCAAACCTATACTTTGCCAATGTTAATCACAAAATAATAATCAAGGTAGTTCATTTTACCTTCATCCAACTGATATATATGAGGTTACTAATATTACCAAATCACTTAAAAACACCAACTCATGTGGGTGGGACGGAATTACATCTATATTTTTTAAAAAAATTATAAACATTTTAGCTGAACCCATTGCTTTAATCACTAACACCTGCTTTCAACAAGGGATATTCCCAAATTCATTAAAAAAAACGATAATTATTCCAATATTTAAATCTGGAAAAAAAGAGGAAATCTGTAACTACAGGCCCATTTCTTTACTACCAACACTTTCCAAGATAATTGAAAAAATTGTAAACAATCGTCTAAAAGTATTCCTGACGAAAAATAAAATATTAGCCCTAAACCAATTTGGGTTTCAAAATAATAAATCTACATCTGATGCGCTAAAATCTTTAACCTCAAATATAATAAGCCTTTTAGATAACCGCGTCAAGTGTATAGGAATATTCTTAGATTTAAAGAAGGCATTCGACACTGTCTCTGTGCCTCTATTATTAAAAAAACTGGAAAATGTAGGTGTACGTGGCCTTCCACATCAATTGCTTACTAGCTACTTAACAAACAGAAAGCAAATGTTAAGGATTAATAATTTACTGAGTAATGAAGCTAATGTCAAATATGGAGTGCCCCAAGGAAGTACCTTGGGGCCTACACTCTTCCTCATATATATAAATGACCTTTGCCTTTTGCGACTAAAACATACTAACATAATAACATTTGCAGACGACACTGTATTAATTTCACAAGCAAACTCTTCTGAAGAAGTTTATAGAAATGCCAATAATGACTTCAGTGTGGTAATGAAATGGCTGGACAACAATTTGCTCTCGTTAAATATTGCCAAGACCAAGTACCTAACATTTTGTATACGTGAAAAAAAATACCCCGACCAACACCAACAAGAATCACTACAACTAAAAGCACATTACTGCAGACTTGACGATTCTAATTTAATATGTAACTGTCCAAAGGTAACACAAACACAGAGTTTAAAATATTTAGGAGTTGTTGTTGACCAGCACCTTTCCTGGAAAGATCACATAAATTTACTGTATGGACGAGTCAAGAGATTGATTTCCATTTTTAAGAATATACGATACATATGTGATCTTCAATTACTGAGAAGTATTTATTTTGCACTCTGTAATTCATTAATAAGTTATGGCATCATTGTTTGGGGTGGAGCCAATAAGACACTATTATTGAGAGTAGAAAGGGCTCAACGTGCTATTCTTAAAGTAATATTTTTTAAAGATTATAGATACCCTACTGACACACTCTATAAAGAATTAGCAATGTTAAATGTAAGGCAAACATATTTACTGGCAATTTTAAAAGACCAACACAAATACTCAATCGTGGGAACTCATAATCAAAGAAGACGACAAGACCTAGTGTTTGAACTTCCCACAGTTAAATCAGCTTTTGCACGGAAATTCTATCTCTCTCTGGCACCACACATTTACAATAAAATATCCAAATCCGTAAAACTTAAAAACCTCAATAATTATACATTTAATAAAACAGTTGACAAATATCTTAAAGCACTAACATATAACGACACAGAAAAATTTATTAAACTAATATAATCATACTTAATGCTAGAAAATGTTGGAAAAAATTAAACACACTCATCGCTAAAATTAATCACTTCAGCCATACATACACGCACATACACACACATACACACACGCACGCACACACACATGCACAAGCACACAAACACGCATACATACAATCATATTTACATTTTACATATATATAAATTTCCGTTTTATATTTTTATTTTACATATAACTTTCTTAGCGTATATTATATAATTCTTTCATAGAAGTTTTTATTATTATATTCTAATATTATCAAGAAAATTCAAACAAATAAATGGCTGCATCTAAACTTTTTATATGTACTACATTAGTAAGAAAACAAGCATGCGAGGAATACTATCCTACCGTCATACAGTAAAACTAGTTCGGAGGGTAGTGCTAATCAATTATTGTTAACTTAACCAAAATTGTATTACTGTTAATTATACGCCATTTATTGTAAT
>JAEBDU010009722.1:0-11133 GCA_016802625.1 Heliconius numata | reverse complement strand
TTTATGACCTTCACGAAAAAACTAAAAGAATCACAAAATAGTCTGGAGAAACATGGTCAAAATATTTTCTCGTTATCCTTGTTAAGGACATTCAGTTCATACTATGAAAATATTGTATTGGCATCGAAGCCGGACACGTGTGCCACAAGAAATGGGTCAAAATAACGTTGCGAAGTGTTCTTTCATTGGTAGATATTTAGATAGATAGATAGACAGATAGATAGACATAGATGAAGCTATAAAACCCAACTCTAACTAGAAGCATCGTTATTGATTTGAAGTTATTATTTGCCAGACGAAATCATACGATTTCGTTAACGTGATAACAACGTTGTAGCAAGTGGAAAATACTAGTCTTATTATATGATAGGAACGTTGCGATACTAAGCACTACTTCTACACCCTTAGAATATATAAAAATGTTTAACGCTCTAAATATAGACTATTCGCTGGGGATCTTTTTAAAAGCAAACGGCGTACAAAAGGTTTAATATTTTATTTTCTTCTTTTTTATTGCTTGTCGCTTTTTGACACCAAAGGATAAAGTTCTTTTTGTCTGTTAATTAAATATCCACAACGCTTAGAGAAAGGAAATTAACTTTAAGACTTAATTTTAAGCTTTTACATTACTTTTTACTTTTAAAGTTGTTTGTTTGTAAATAACGTATGCCAAAAAAAAATTACAGTTGCGTTTTATATCACAAAACTTAGTACCTTGGGTAGTAGTTTATTTTTTAAAATACATATTAATATTCAGAGTGTTTTTATCTTTACCACTTTAAATTAAAGCACAGCTTTAACTACTCTATAAAAGCGAAAGAGATTTTGCCAAAAATGAAAAATCATTTTTTTTCTAACAAAATGAATAATAAGATTACATTAAAAATATTTTGCGAGAACTTAACAAAACAACCCAACTTAAGCAATAATATACAAAGCGTCATTTGGTGGGAGTCCTTTCGGTAAAATAAAACAATGCGAAAAAGGAAGAAATACTTGACATAATGAAAATAAATTTATACAACGATTGAAGTGAAAAAAATTTTCTTACATCAATGACGCAAATCTGAATCAAAATATAAATAATTCAGGGAGTCCCCGATTTATATTAACATTTAAACGTCAAGCTTATCTTAGATGTAGCTCGGCTAATTTTCCTTACTTGCCAAACAGAATAAAATATCCATTCTGTCTGTGTGCATACATAGTAGTAGTAGCATACGTGTATTTAATAAAATTCCGCAGTGTATTCTAGGTTTGCCACTACTAAAATTTTAAATATCTGTAAAAAACATTCTAACAAGTACAGCTTATTACACTGTTCAAGAATATTTAGAGGATAAACATGTATGGAATTAATGTCTATTGAATGTAATGCAGGATAGCTGCCAGCTAATGTAATAAATTGTACCACTGATTTTAAAAAGAGCAACTGTTGAGTTTCTCTCGTTCGTCTCTTCGATTCAAAATTTGTGAAATTGAATTTTCATTATACAGCGGTTACAAAATTAATATATATCCATATACCTATATTATAAATTAGAAAGTAACTCTGTCTGTCTGTCTTTTACGCAATCAAACCGCTAATTTAATTGTGATAAAATAATTATATAGAGATACATGAGGGTCTCGGGATGAACATAGGATACTTTTTTTATTATATTTGTAATATTTTCGACATATACCAATATAATAAAATACTTATTAATTTGACATGCAATTTATTCCGCCATGTTAATAACAACCGTCGCTATGCGACCGTTGATAAGCAACGATTTGCAAAGTTTGTTAGAAAACGTCACCCAAAATAACCTTGCTTAACGCATCTCTCTTTTGAAAACTGAAAATAACCTTTCCTTGAAAATTTCCTTTTCACATGTATGGATGGCATTCGAGGCATGTAGTCGCCAATAGACAATAGCCTAACGTACAAAGGCATACCGGTACGCCCCAATATTTGCTTTTATATTGACAAAACCATTGCTAAGTATATACTTGTAAGAATATCGAATACAAAGCTTTGTAATAATAGAATAATTCCTTTAGTACGTACTGGACGATAATTCTGTTTAAATGTAAAATGAAACATTTTGTAAAATATAATACTATAAATGGAATGTTAATATAACAAGACATATTTCTGTGGTTATATATTATATTTATTAATATTTCGCTGTATATATCAGAGATGAGACCTAAGCTGTTAAAATACAAACAACTTAACTACCAGTTCTCGGAGCTTTATGGCGTCAAATCGTAGATTACGCTCGTCGTGTGGCTTAGAAGGAATTTATTAATTGTTAACGATATAACAGTACACGGTCTTAATAGACGGAAAGATGTTGTAGAAGATTATGATTAAAATTGTTAAGTTGAAGAAGAATGTTGAAGAAGATTATGATTAATATTTCTCTTGAAAGGAGTGCGACAGAGACACTCCGTTCACCATTTTCCGCCGAATTCCGAAGTCTCGACACTAGAAGAAGCGAAGAAATGAAAATATAAATTTAAATAAATATTTCATTCTCTCGAGCGGGATTCGAACCCACAACCAGTCGCATTTACAGTCACACACTTGTGCCACTGCGTCACGACTGGCCTCATATATAATATGGGCCTCATATATAAACTTATAATATGTATATCATGATGATGACATTTTTCTTATTGCAGGTATGCGACTCATGAAAGAATCGCAGAGGAAGGATTTTGTGAGTATAACTTTTATTTTAGTTTATAAAAAACAACCACCAGCTGCTGTTTTATTCTCGAAATCAGAAAAGTAAACTCTTTCTAAAACTCGACTTCGAAAGAAAAGAATAAACTATACTTGCTCTTTACTTTAGGTTCCATTTCCATAAGATATTATACAGTACACCAAGCTTAAAAAAATAAATGGAATAAAAAATACAAGTTGCTAAAAAAAACAAAACCAATATCTATCACAAGAATATATTTTGTTAGACTGTCTTACGAATCGTATATGTAACGATTCCTCCGACGTAGTCAGCATTAATTATTACTTCTAACGACCATTTAAAAATAGATAGGGCTATCCCTGTTACTATTAATAAGAAAAATAATAACTTTAAGAATGGGGAAAGTTCGTTAGCGTCTCATATTTTAATCGATTTCAATTATCATTCGAAGCTATCGTTTGGTAACGACAGGTTCCGCGATTATAATTAAAGGAAAATAAACCCGGTTAAGTGCGAGTGGGAATCGCCTATCAAGGCCTCTGTACCAATTTTACAATTATATATTAAAGGAAGGTACAAGTTGTAAAAAATGACAAATTACATTTTATGGGTTTTTATTAGTTCAATTCATACAAAATGTGTGCATATGGCTTATAACGTCTAAATTATAAGCATAAAGTACGACTTTCGTTTTTGCAATGCAGCATGAAGCCTTTTTAAATAATGCTGCATTTTCGTGCATGCTGGCATTGCGTCTTGTGTGGCGGAACTCAACGCCGCGTTATTGTCTCGACGCCAGAGTGAAAAAATGAAAATATTAAATATTTCATTTTCCTCGAGTCGGAATCGTATCCACAACCTGTCGCGTTCACGCCACGACTGGCCTGTGGCTTTTTATTTTTTATAAATAAATATTAGCATTTCAACAATAAAGAAATTATTTATTTATAATCGGCAAAAATAACACTTTCATTTCATAACATTTCACACGAAAGAGTAATTACGGCAATCACATTGCTATTGCTAATCTCAATCTCTCTCGATATAAGAGCATGGAAGGTTTCCCGTTTAGACAATGATTACATTACATTATTCGAATCGTTTAATGTAAGCTCGTACCCGAGTCGTTTAATTAATTAGAGATAGAAGACTAGTTAATAACGGTTAAGGTTACCTCTATGAATCAACATACATAATTAATATTTTAATTTATTAAATATATCTTTTTTTATTAGCTTCAAGCTGTATCCCGCATATAGCTAGATAGGCATATGGCACCTGGGAACAATCTATCTAATATGGGAACTATATAACTATAAATCTAATTACAGAATTCTGAGGGCATTGCGTGTTGAGTGGCGGAACTTAACGCCGCGCTTTGCCTCGTTAGCAAAACGAAGCTCGAGTAAGTTAGACCGCTATTTTAATATTTATAGTAACTTCTAAAATAAAGCTATTAAGTTAAGGAGAAACGACCTCGTTGTATTTGTAAAGCTCTACGTTATTACCATAACATGTACTCGTAGCAAAGAGGAAACATATAAATTTTAATCTCCAATTTCACCTCCATCCTCATATTTATTTAGGAAAAATATTTTACACAGACTGTTGAATTAATGGAGATGTACATAGTTACGTATAGATGTACAAACACACGTACGTACAGGTTTAATATATCTATGTATATCTTATTTTATTTTAGTAAAAATCGAAAGTTCAGGCGTCTAATTTTTTAGATTAACTAAACTCATTTTAACCTGAGTACCTTCTAAATAATAATTAAAAAATAAATAAAACAATGATATTTACTTAATTAAATTATTGAAGAATGGAGACTATTAATTTAAGCAGTAAAATAACCTACATAGAATGTTTGCAAAGCAACAAAAAATATTGAAATACCAATTTAATTTCAATATTATTGAACTGATCGCCGGTTTCAAGTTTTATTGGAAATTGTTTAATAGTTTTTTTAGTAACAAAAAAGGTATAGCTTTACCTTTGATCTTTCTCTTTAAAATAAAAATGAAAATATAAGAAACAAATTTAGTTTCTCATTTATATTATTAACATAAGCCTAAGATTTATGTAATTTGAGTATTTTCATCTCTGTTTATTTTAAATTAAAAATCCTAAGTAAGTTAATTAGTTTTTGGTATGTATTATTAATATTTTCATTAATTATCTATTTAATTAGTCGATTGTTCGATATGTCGATAAATTCTATAAAAAATCGGTAAAGTGCAAGTCAGACTCACCTACCGTGGTTTCCGTACCAATTTATTTATAAAAGTTAACAAACTTAAGTTTTCGGGCATATGCACTTATTTTGTATGAAATTAACTTTTACAAATATAACTTTGTAATGTACTTTTTTTGAAAAATACATATCAATTTTCACTTTTGGAAAGTTCTCACTTCATGCCAAATTACATAACTGTAGATCCTCGGGAAGTACTCTATGATTGCCCTAAAAACCTATAATAGTATATATATTATAACTAAAAACGATATATACCTATAACTAAAAAACAGTAGGTATAAAGCTAACAAGAAAGTATATTATTAATATAGTCTGAAACAGCAATATACCAACATAAAGCTTCGATGGCGTTTGAAATATTCAAAATTGATTCATTGTATGTACTATCTACTATCCTCAATACCGTATGGCAATGTTATCGTATCGTATAGGTATTACTCTCTAAGTCTAAAGTACATCACGTTGGCTTCGAAATCCCCAAAGGATTTTATTTGTGAAATCTTGACGAATAGCCGTTCTATTCTCAGTAGAGTTATATTTCTGTACAAGTTAATCCATTTTATGGCCCTCTTTTCTTAATAAATATTAAGCAGTAAATTCTATCTAAGGTATAAATTAATAATAAATTGTTATGAAATAAACATTTCTTAGATATATTGAAGTCTCTCATCTTTGCTCTTAGAAAAAAAGTATGACAAATAAAATCAATATATTAGTATAAGCATATTTGATATCCTTTATTATATGATCTGTATCCCGTGCAAAGCAGGGTAGGCAGAGAGAACCTAGTGGTAAGACACTCCGTTTCCCACTTTCCGCCCAATTCTGGAGGCATTGTATGTTGAGTGCCGGACCTCCACGCCGCGTTTTGCCTCGACACCAGAGCGAAAAAATGAAAATATCCTCCAGTGGGGATCGAACCCACAACCAGTCCCGTATCCTTTATTATGTTCGTGTTAAACCAATCGCTTATTAGGTTAAGCTTCTTAGATATCGCACTTTACTCAAAAGATTGAATCTGAGAGTGTGATCCGCGTTAGATATATGGTCTATAGAATAGGGTAATTTTTACTAGGTATTATAATATTTACGTATTATAATATTTTTTTGCATAACGCAGTATCCTGCACACAGCAGGGTAGGCAGAGGGAACCTAGTGTAAACTGAATTCCGTTTTCCATTTTCCACCGAATTCTGGAGGCATTGTTGGGTGGCTGAACCCGCCGAACGCCGCGTTTTGCCTCGAAACCAGAGCGAAGAAATAAAAACATTTTAAATATTTCATTTCCTCGAGTGGGAATCGAACCGACAACCTGTCGCGTTTACAGTCACACTTTGTGCCCCGACACTACCAATAAAATACAATAATACCATACAATAGAATGTTACAATACAATAGTATATAACATTTAATTCCTACTCTACATTTAACTCTAAACTGGGAACTGTAAAATTATTTCCGCAATTAATAAGGTCAGTGCTCGTATATTATCATATAGGTACGGTACACTAAGTTAGGCATAATTATTTAATATACTGTTCGGATTCTCTTTGTGCTAAACGTATTTAAAATATTTATTTATTGCAATAATTTTGCTATCAGAAAGTCTTCGTGACAAATTATTATATTCAAATAACAAAATAGGGGGGTAAATATAGGGGGGTAGAGCTACTCGCGTCCGTAGGATTTACCACCTATTCCTAGGCCCACCCTACACGTGCCCCCCGGGTGGTGCAAAATGAGTAGCGACGCCGAGCAACGGGCGGCGGTCAACTAACCTGTCTTTGGTTCATCACAAACCTTGGGAGATTAAATCCTCTCAAAAAGAGTGACTGCGGTACCTTGGGAAAGTGCCGCTAGTATCTCCCACCTCTTTTCTATGAATTATGAACGAAAAAGATGTTGTTTTGTCATGCGATCCGGCTAGCCCCCGGCGCTTGCAGGTATCCGGGCCTGCAAGTGTGAAATTGGTTACCGAAGACTGCACAGGAGCGAGCGACCAGGCCTCTGCGTCAGTATATGCTACTGGAAGCAATACTAAAAAATATGTACAACAGGCATTCCATCCAAGCCTATTTACTCAAAGACCTAGATCTTCTTCACTAGGAAGCCCAGTATGTCACAAAGGAAATCCTCTATCAGAGGCAATTGCTACTGACAATAACGCTAAACCTTGCCATCCTGTATGGCAAAGGTCACCAACTCAGCGAAATTCTAAAAGAAAAAGACAAACTAACAGCCCATCAAACACAAAAAGACACATTACCAGCACTTCAAACAGATCTAGTGGACTCCCGATAGATCTAACTGATGAAGACTCTAGAGAACAAAATCAAATAGCTCCTTCTAAAAGGGTTCATAGACCACCACCAATCATCCTCTATGGTGTAGAAGATCTTTCTAATCTAACTGATCTCCTAAATAAAGCTGTACCCAGTGGAACTTACTCATACAAAATTATCAATAGGGATCAATCGTAACACTATCAACTGAAATCTATAAGGACCTAATGGACCATATTCGAAAAAATGGCCTTATAGGCCATACATTCACACAAAAAGAAAAGAAGTGTTATAGAATCGTAGTTAAGAACTTGCACCACACTACACCTAAAACAGCCATAATCGAAGAGATAGAAAAGACTGGCAACAGAGTTAGAGGAGAAATAGTATGTGCAATATCAAAAAGGAATAAAAAACCATTGAATATGTTTTTTGTAAATATTGAACCCAGCCCTAACAACCCAGATATAAAAAATATTGAATTCATTTATCATACGAGAGTCAAGATTGAAGATCCGAGGAAATCTAACGACATCCCTCAGTGCACCAGATGCCAACAATATGGACATACGAAAAACAATTGTATGCGTCCCTATCGGTGTGTCAAATGTGCAGAAGGACATAAAACTACGGATTGTCCTAAAAAAGATAGAAATACACCTGCTACTTGCACGCTTTGCTTTGGCGATCATCCAGCCAATTATAAGGGCTGCCAAGTCTACAAAGAAATCAGAGCAAGAAAAAATTACCGCCCTGTAAATAAAAAACAGTTAGTTACACAAAGAACTAATAAGTCATCCATTCCACCAGATGTCAAAGAGTTCCCTCCGCTCCAAACTCGGATGCAAAACTATAGCGAAGTTCAAGATGATAACAGCATATCTAGCTTTAAAAAGAAAATGACATATTCTTCAGCTACCCGACACCATTTAAAGAAAACAGAGGATGTACAGCCTCAGTCAACAAGTTCACTAGAACAAATTATTATGAAACAATCTGAAAAGATAGACATATTAATACAACAAATGGGCACTTTATTAGGATTGCTCACTACACTAATAGCCCGCCAGCAAAAATGAAAACTCTGAGGATCGCTACATGGAACATCAATGGCCTTGCTCCTAATAGACTAGAAGTAGAATTGTTCCTAATTCATAATAAAATTGACATCTTACTAATCTCCGAGACACATCTGACAGAGGAGAGAGTGGTTAAGATTAATGGATTTATAGTATATTATTCTAATCATCCCGATGGAACGTCGCACGGTGGTGCTGCAATAATTATCAGAGAATGTATTAAACAACATGCATTGCTCAACCTGCAACACCCGCATTTCCAAGCCATAGCAGTAGCAATAGATGACTGGCAGGGAGCGCTTACTGTTGCTGCTGTATATTGTCCACCTCGACATAGGATTGATGAACAAATGTATACAGACTTTTTCTGCAAACTTGGAAAAAGATTCATCACTGGAGGTGACTGGAACGCAAAGAACATCTATTGGGGCTCCAGACTTACTACAACACGAGGCCGAGAGTTGAAAAAAGCTATAGATGAACTTTCCCTCGTTGTCCTCTCTACTGGAGAGCCAACCTACTGGCCGACTGATCCCAATAAAACTCCTGATCTTATTGACTTCTTTATCTGTAAGGGAATGTCAGAGCTCTACAACAGCTCTACAATCTTGTCTGGATGGAACTTCTGACCATACACCGATGATCTGCAGTCTCAGTACTACCATTATCTGGAAGGAGGCGCCAGATACTTTATACAACAATAAGACTGATTGGGACGCCTTCCGAGAATATATTGATGTAAATATCAATCTATCCATTCGGCTTAAAACAGAGGAAGATATCGAAAGCGTCACGCTGTATGCCACGAACTTAATACAGAAGGCGGCATGGCTATCCACTCCATCACTTAGTCGCAAACAAAAATCGCAAGACATTTCTGTAAAGATCATAGAAAAGATAGCCAAAAAAAGGAGAATAAGACGGAAATGGCAAACAAGCAGAAATCATAGGTATAAAAGGGAACTAAACAAAGAGCAAAAAGAATTAAAACAGATGCTGGTAGAAAACGAAAATCAAACTCTCCAGGATAAACTACAGACTTTATCTCCACACCAAGCGGATGATTACTCTCTCTGGAAGATGACGAAATCACTGAAAAGACCTAAAGATCACATTCCTCCACTAAGAAAACCAAATGGTGATTGGTCGAGACAGCCTTTCGAAAAGGCAGAGTTATTTGCAAATTTTCTAAAAAAGACTTTTACTCCTCATGAACCTGATCTCATGGACACAGAAAGAGAAATTGATGACATCCTGACGACTGATAAACAACAAGTATCGCCACCTGTAAAGCAAATAACAGCTGTGGAAGTGAAAAGAGCTATACTAGGATTAAAAACTAAGAAGGCGCCAGGATTTGACCTGATTACAGCAGAAGTTTTGAAACAACTCCCCAAAAAAAGGCATAGTCCTCCTTACAATTATATTCAATTCTGTGCTAAGGTTACAATATTTCCCATCATTGTGGAAAATATCAACCATAAACATGGTTGCAAAACCAGGAAAGCCTACGACAGAAGTCACTTCATACAGACCTATAAGTCTCCTTCCTGTAATATCAAAATTATTGGAAAAACTTCTCCTGCAACGAATAAATCCGATACTGGAAGAGCATAAAATAATACCAAATCACCAGTTTGGATTCCGAGCGTGCCATGGTACGGTAGAGCAGATTCATCGAATTGCTCACACTATCCGCCAAACCTTGGAGAAAAAGGAATACTGCTCTGCCGCATTCATCGACGTACAACAGGCTTTCGATCGTGTGTGGCATAAGGGATTATTATGCAAACTAAAAATATGCCTGCCCAACAATATGTATATGATCCTAAAATCCTACCTTCAGGGCCGTATGTTCCAAGTCAGGGTCGAGGAAAGCTTGTCGTCTATCTGCCGCATAGAAGCTGGAGTCCCGCAGGGATCAGTGCTGGGTCCGGTATTATATACAGTCTACACTGCTGACCTCCCTTATTCTGATGATACTTTAACTGCTACTTACGCTGATGATACGGCACTACTCTCAAGTCACAAAGATCCAAACATAGCGTCTGCAAAACTACAAGAACACCTAGATAAAGTCGAAACTTGGTTCAAAAAGTGGAGAATAAAAGCAAGTGCTGCAAAGTCTTTACATGTGACATTCACACTTAAAAGAGGAGACTGCCCACCAGTGAAACTAAATGACATGATTTTACCTCAACAAAAAACAGTCAAGTACCTGGGAATGCATCTGGACAGGAGGCTCACATGGAAAGACCATATCAAGGCAAAAAGAGAACAGGCAAATCGGAAACTTGGGGATATGTACTGGCTAATAGGGAGACAGTCTTCACTCAAATTAGAAAATAAGATCCTAATTTATAAAAGTATTATAAAACCTATTTGGACTTACGGCATTGAACTCTGGGGATCAGCAAGCCACTCCAATATAGAGATACTTCAACGCTTCCAAAATAAAGCCTTAAAAATAATAGCTAGTGCTCCATGGTTCATAAGAAATACAGAAGTCCACGAATATCTTGAAATGCCTACTGTCAAGGAACAGATAAATATATCGTGTATCACATATAAAATGAGATTGGAACATCATAGAAATGAACTTGCAAGGTCAATGATCGATGTAGAAAACATACACCGACTAAGGCGATCCAGACTTGCTTCAATTTAAAGAAGCATAACTGTGGAATGAGATGATGCATCACAGGATGGGTTCATCTGCAAAAGTCAATCTAGATATATATAAAATTTAATTATAGCTTATTGGCTGATCGTAAATGGATAGAAATAAAAAAAAAAAAAAAAAAAAAAA
>JAEBDU010009717.1:0-13990 GCA_016802625.1 Heliconius numata | reverse complement strand
ATATTTACTGTATTGTTACATCTCGAGATCCAGTGCTCAGTTATACACATTATATGTATATTAAATTTTTTTAAAAACAATTCTAGTTCCAGTTCTTTGCCTCCTAAGCCTTGTATATTTTGGTGTACAATATTCAATGTAAGCGGCCTAGGTGTTGTCTTGTTATTTAGTTTAAACTGGAATTTATTATATCATTATTATTTTTTAATGAAAAATTATTATTACAAACTATTTCCTTTGTTATACAATGTATAACAGGGTTTTGTATATTATATGCTACTAAAGTAGCAATTTGTTTTTTAAAATATAAAGGTAGATACAATGTATCCTCTGTCAACTTACAACTATTATAAATAAACTTATTTAACCCTTCTTTGCATGATGAGGGAAATTTCAATCATAATATTTAGTCAACAAAAAAAGCTACTCAAAACCCTTGTACTGTAAATTTATTGTTGCTGGCAACATTTTAAGCGACTATTGCGTACAACAAAACGCAGTTGTCAAAAAATAGCAAACGTCACTGTCAATTTCCAGGCCTAGAACTTGTCATTCAGCTGTTTGTTGTGACTGGAAAAAAGGAGCGAAATTTTAGTTTGTTATAAGGAAATAAACGGAGATATAAAATACAGGAAAAGTGAAAATGAGTGGAAAAAAGGTTTGTTTTCATGTTTTTGTTGTTTTATGTACAACTTATATCAAAACACTGTGAACAAATTTCTCAAAACTATGTGATCGAAATTTACATCACTATGCAGTTATTTCACTTGTTATGTATGGCAAACATTTTTTTGTAAATGTTAATTTTATGTTGTTTTTTAGGGAAACTTGAATGAAAGAGATATCGAAGATTATCTTAGTAAGTTACAAGCCATAAATGGGGTTTCAAATTATATGTTCTCTGTGATTTGATGGGATATGCCCACAAGTTTGAGGTATATTCTGGACAAGAGAATACAGAGAAGCTCACAGATGAACCAGATCTTGTTGCAACAGGAAATGTTGTAGTTTGTTTGCTTCGAGGAGTGCCAAGAAAGCAAAACCATATCATATGCTTTGATAATTTTTATACCTCTTTGCCATTGGTAGTTTTTTTAGCTAAATCAGGAATTTACACGGTGGGAACTGTGCAACAAAACAAGATACCAAATAATAAACTTCCAGAGAAGAATAATTTCATGAAAAAATCTGTGCCCAGAGGTAGTTTTGAGGAAAGAGTGTCTGTGCATGATGGTATAGATTTGAGTTGTGTGGCTTGGAAAGATAATAAGATAGTAACCCTGCTATCTTCTTATGCTGGAGCATTGCCTGTAACTAAATTCAATAGATTTGACAGGATAACAAAAGGAAAAATTGATATTAATTGCCCATTTATTGTCCAAGAGTACAATAAACATATGGGAAGAGTAGATCTCATGGATAGCTTTTTGGGCAGAAATCATATAACAATGAGGTCTAAAAAGTGGTATTTGCGTATTTTTTTCATCTATTTGATCTAGCTATTATAAACTCTTGGATTGTTTATAAAAAAAATGCTCAAGAAAGAGGTGAACCTCAAAAGAGTCTGCTTACAATGGGCCAATTCAGAAATGAATTGATCTTTGTGCTATGCAACAGAGGAACCACCAAAGAAGCTAAAAGAGGGTGTCCTAGTACCAGTGTACTAGAAGAAGAATTACAATCAAAAAAAAGAAAAGGTTCTCCAGCTGCACCACCTCCAAAAGACATAAGAAAAGATGGTGCTGAACATTGGCCAAAAGTAGGTGGGTCACTCCGGTGCAAATTTGTAAAGGCTATTCCACAATTTTGTGAAGTAAATGTGGCGTCAATTTGTGCTTAAATAAAAATAATAATTGTTTTTTAAATTATCATAAAGAAGATTGAGTAAACAATATTTTTTTATTTATTTAGTACTGAGATAAATATGTGACAATGCATCATGTAAATTTCCATCATATTGTTTTTTACATAATACATATTTTTATTTACATTAGGATTTTTATTTATATTTTTCCTTTAATCTAGAGCATTAATTACATCACCCTGATTAATTTTAAAATAATAGAAAAAATTGTGCAAAGAAGGGTTAAATCTAAATAAAAAAACGCGTCACTATGACGTTGAGTCGCATTATACAAGGTCATATTTAAATTATAAATATACCTATTTTGTCTATCTGTAAGGCAAGAAGAATATGGAAAAGAGCATATAACAAATTTACATATACTTTTACTATGTAATTTAAGCAATACTATTTCCATGTAATAGTACAATAAAAAACTTTCAACTCCGTATTTGCACCCTTAGCCCTTTCATATTTTTTTTTGAATTCAGCCCGAAATCAAAAAAATTATGAAACACTTGTTCAAATAAATATTTTTAACAGTCTGAATTTCAAATTTTATAAAAATCCGTGCCGATTTTTTAAAAAATCCATACAAACTTTCAACCCCTATTTCATGCGAAATTGAATATAATGATTATTGATATTTTTTATTTATTTGAATATAATATACAGATATTTATAATTTTACACAGAGAGCAACGTTCACGTCGCAATAAGCCAAAATTGTCACAGATGTCACTACAAATAAATTAATTTTAATAGTTCTCAACAATATATCATAATGAAACTATTATGATTTTCTAACCATTGGAAGGTTATAAAAGAAAAATCTAAAATTATATATATAATTTTAAAAAAGATTTTTTATATTTTTCAGAAACAAAATAAAAATTAAATAATAATACCATTCTGCCACAGTTAAATAAGGAAGTGTCAGACTAAACGTAACTAACCCTTTGTTATGTATATATTGTAAATATATATTTTTTTATCTTATAGGCGATGGCAGTATCTTAGCTGGATCTCTTATTAGCGTGCACTCTCCTATTGTTTAATGTTGTCTCTTTTATGTCGTACATTCTCCTTTTTGTGTTCTTCATTCAACGTGACATGGGAGAAGTGATAAGTGCTGGACTGGCACGCTCGAAACGCCATAAATAAAGAACAACAACAATATATGTATTTGAAATTTTAATATTTTTTATTTCTTGGCATAATAGGTTCATTTGGTAACAAGAATAATAATAAAATAGCGTAGATGTTAAAGTAAAAAAGTATAGGGGGCATTGACGTGAGCTCTGAGGTTTTGTATTTAATTCATGTTTAAAGTAATATTATTAATATTTAGTGGCCAATACTCACGATGTAATATACCGACAGATATGTAGATGTCACTATAAAAAACTTAATTTAGAGTTAACGGTATTTAGGTAAGAATAATTATGATTTTTTCCTTTTTGTTCTTCGAAATTCTTTGCCGAAGTTATTTTAACTATACACGTTTTGGACAGATGTTTACTTTTGTAATCTGGACATCCACTAAGAAGCGATTTTGAAAAATTTTAATCCTAAAGGGGGGAAATAGGGGTTGAAAGTTTGTATGGAAAAAAATTTAAATCAGCACCGATTTTTATAAAATTTCAAATTTAGATTTTTAAAAGTATTTAATTGAACACGTGTTTCATCGTTTTCTTGAATTCTCCCCCTAAGGGTGCAAATAAGAGGTAGAAAGTTTGTATGGAAACATCTTTAAAACGCCACCGATTATTATAAAATTTGAAATTTAGACTCTTAAAAATATTTAATTGAATATGTGTTTCATGGTTTTCTAGAATTCACCCTCTAAGGGTGCAAATAAGGGGTTGAAAGTTTGTATGGAAAAAAAAATAAATCGGCACCGATTCTTATAAAACTTGAAATTCAGACTCTTAAAAGTATTTAATTGAACACATGTTTCATGGTTTTCTGGAATTCTTCCCCTAATGGTGCAAATAAGGGGTTGAAAGTTTGTATAGGTTTTTTTTAAATCGTCACCAATTGTTATAAAATTTGAAATTGAGTCTCTTAAACGTATATAATTAAACACATGCTTCATGGTTTTCTGGAATTCACCCCCTGAGGGTGCAAATAAGGGGTTGATATTTGTATGGTAAAATTCTTAAATCGCCACCGATTTTTATAAAATTTGATATTTAGACTCTTAAAAATATTTAATTGAACATATGTTTCATGGTTTTCTAGAATTTACCCCCTAAGGGTGCAAATAAGGGGTTGAAAGTTTGTATGGAAAAATCTTCAAATCGCCACCGATTTTTATAAAATTTCAATATTTAGACTCTTAAAAATATTTCATTGAACACATGTTTCATGGGTTATTAGAATTCACCCTTAAATACGCAAGCGAAGCTGCGCGCTAGTCTTCTTATAATTTTAAGCTTCATGTTGTATCTCGCGTACAGCCGGGTAGGCAGAGCCAAATTTTTCGAGACATTGCGTGTTGAATGGATTGAAGTATGGGCTTGCCTTGAGCGAAGAAATGAAAATATTAACAAATAGTCAATTAGATTTTATTTTGACCTATTTTTTTCCTAGGGGGAATCGAATCCACAACCGTTATAGATACACCTTTGTGCTTCTCCGCCACGACGGCCTCAATAATCTTCCACTTTGTTTCTATGAACTATCTCTTGCTTCTTAGGAAGCATAGGTAGGTCTCGATCAAACGCAATTTTACGTGATGCATCACAGATAGGTCACTTTCCTTATTATACAATAGAGACGTGCGTTCCCGACCAAGTAACTATAACTTATATAATAAATATACGACTATAATTTAAATTTATATACATACACTCATTTTGTATGTATCATAAATAAAAATATTTACCGAGTAGCAATCTAGGAAATTATTATATTATGCTATTTTAGATCTTATTTTATTAGTTTAGTGTGTATTTTTCTATGTACGTGTTCTAATGTACGATATATTTTATTATGGATAGCATTCATTGTATGTTTCGCGATGCATCTTAATTTACTACCATTGACGGTTAAATTGTAGGTCGCAATCTAAAAGTTTGTTTAGAATTATTTTTAATAGTAATATTAATGTTTATAATTTGATTATCCTGTTAAAATAGTACAATTCGAAGAGTTAAAAAATATAGATATAGGTACATATTTACCTAATTGCTTAGGTATTGTGTAACCTAAAAATTTAAAAGGTTCAAAGTATAAAATGGGACAGGGCTCCAGGTCATCTGTGACTAGGGCTCCAGACAGTGGCGTAGCGAGGTTAACTCGCACCCGGGGCAAAATACTTTTGCAGCGCCCCCCAGGTGAAGACAATATAATTTCATATTTATGTTTAAATAGTTTTGCGGACTATTTGGCGGCCCTTTATGAGCGGCGCCCGGGGCATGATGACCCCCCTTTCCCCCCTTTCCGCCACTGGCTCCAGAGAGAGGAACCTCCTCAATGAATGAAATAATCATATTGTCATATTGACAAAAACAAATGTTAGGTATTATTACATGGCACGTTCTACCTTCTACGTTTATGAGGATAGCAATTTTTAAAATCCAAAATAAACTGCTTCGTTAGGACTTGTACGACTAAATGGATTTCGAAAGGAACTAGCTAGTAATATTGCAACAAGTTGAAAACGCATTCAATCGACAAACAATGTTTTCAATTTTCCTGAACAGATTGTTTGTTCTCGACTGCAGATGAATCCGGATAAAGTCGGTACAATGGCGCGATGTGAATAGAACCGGAACAGCGACGGACACGTGTACCATGCGCTTTTATCTCTTATCAATTTCTATGTTATCTGGTACCCGCGACCTGTTTGCGGCTTCGCCCGCTTGAACTACGAATTAAATTACTTATATGCATTACTTTCGTGTGTACATTGAAAACTAAAGTTTCAGTGAATTCAATAATAGTTTTTGTGACAATTATGTTGAACCAATTACTTTTGTGGCGATCGTTCTCCACACGCTTTATTTATTTTTTGTTTAATAATTTTATATATGCGGGCGAAATCCAGGTGCGCGCGCCTAGCGAGCAATACGGCTCCCGCTTGACCGTACAAGCGACAGCTGATCCTTTGTTCTCGTGGAACTGGTTTCCGCCGTCGGGAGGTCATTCGCTGAGCTGCTGAATGCTGATACAGTGCCTTCTTTACTACTCGCGACGACCGCACGCCTGATTTCCCTCCGTGGCTATTAATAACTACGCAAAACCTATCACTAATTATCCTTTCTCTATTCTTGAGGTTTTTGCTTCTAAATTCCATTGTAATCCTTCCGTAATCTTACCTTCTTTGCTTTCTTACTGTGCTTACTTTATTTCTTGTGCTTTTCTTTGTTTTTCTTTGTTATACACGTTTTATATTATTTATTCCTTTTTGCCTTATCTAGTGTAGCATAGCTTTTCCTTATCCTATACGCTCCTCACTTTATTGATATATTTTTTTTATTTGTGAACCGATTTAAATTAAATCCTTAATATTAAGGAAAGTTTATCTTAATACAATAGTGAAAAATGCACTTAAATCGATTAAGTCGGTTCTGATATTATCGTGAACAAATGCACAGACAAACAGACAACATGTTTAAGAATCATTGTTTTGGGTTTTATTGAATATATGAATGCCGCATTAATAGATTTTCCTTTCAGTATTTGATATGGTTTTACCTACTTATTTCGTTCTCCACTTTCCGACTTCCAACGAACAAATATCTTATTTTTTAGGGTTCCGTACCTCAAAAGGAAAACCCTCATAATATGCTTCACATCACTTTGTTGTCCGTCTGTCGATGAACATCATTTATCTCACGTATCAAGCTGACATTAATGTCTAATATTTAGGTCTACAGTCAATCAATACAGTTTAAAAAAATAGGAACATTTATGTATCGTTTTTGCTGCATTTTGCATACATAATTTCCCACGTAATTAAAACTTATAGGTAACTTTCCGTGGGTATCATTTATAAAAATTGGCACTAAGTGAAAGCTTACAGTATGAATAAAGAAATAAATCCGAAAAGTAAAAATTGACAGGTATTTAATACAGAAAAAAAGTCGCAAACTTATATTTGTTTGGCGAAATGAATTGTGCTCAACTAGCACGCTCGAAACGCCATATATCAAGACTTCAATTCAATTCTTATATTTGTTGTTGATTTGATACAAAATGAGTGCATTTGCCCGCAAATTTACAAAACTCTGAAATTGGTACAAAACCCTCGGTGCACGAGTAGGACTCGCGCTTAACTGGATTTTTTAACGTGATCGGTCAAACAAACCTGAGCGATAAATCGAATTTCCGAAGCTTCCGTTTACAATATAAGATACCTTCCAACCGCATCGCTATTAAAAATATTATAAACTCCTGAATAAGCATTTATTACAGTAAAATATTATGATTATCTTTTTTATTACATTTTTATATACACTCAGATTCTTCTTCAATATTATTTAATGAAACGGTACTTATTTAACTTTTAAGCTCTACAAGCAGTTCAATGAAGCGAACCAGCAATTTTTATTGAATTCCATTGAAATGAACTATTAAATGACTTACAATATCTTTATTTCCTTCGAAATTAATACAAAAATAGTCTGATAATGGTTGCCATAATAAATTAAACTGAGAAGAATTTATTCTTAGACTTTTCTAGCAGCAAGGGCCGTAAGCTTGACCAGCTCTGGCTAAATGCCAAATAAGATACTCCTATAAAAGGCATTAATAGGAAATTCATCATCAGTGTTATAACGAGGTTTCTATACAGTGAGTTGTAATATTGTTAGTTTTCTTTGTAAATTTAAGATGGATTTAAAAAAGCTGGTAGGTGCCCATATATGGACTTATAATAAATTAGTGTCTAATGACCGGCAACGCACCTGTAGCTCCTCTGGTGTTGCACCGGGTCGTGGGCGGCGGTGATCACCATCAGGTGATCCGAACGCTCATTTGCCTTGTCCTTTTTCCATAAAAAAAATGTATTGAAGATTGTGAACGTTTTTAAAATTCATTCTTTTAACGGACGGTTTAAATGAAGTGGTTTGAGTTGTGTCTAGGCGACTTATCCAGACGTGTCTAAATAACCAAAATATTTTTTTTATATAATCTACTTATTTTAACAAAATATAAAAAAAAATTGTTAAGTCCTGTCTATTTTTTATAGAAACTGTAAGTTATAGTATAATAATGTAAGTTACAGTACATATAGGGGTATAGCGAATATTAATTAATTTGCTCTTGTAGGGGTATTGCACAAGCATTAATTTTATTAACTAGGGGCCCGCTCGCGGCTTCGCCTGCGTGTATGCAGTTCGCTTCTGTCTCCATGAGTACCTACGTCCTATAAGTGACGTCCATGCAAAATTTGAGACTCCTAGCATTTGTAGTAACGAAGTTTCATACAAACTTTCAACCCCAAAAACAACCTTTTAGACGTCGAATATTGTAAATTCCCGTCTTAGTGTGCACCTACGTCCTATAAATAACTCCTATGCAAAATTTAAGATTCCTAGCACAGAGATTTCGTGATAAGTGAGTGAGTGACCTTTCGATGTTATATATATATAGATAAAGATCAACTGTAAACACGCTATATCAGCGCCCTAAATTTATCAGCAACAAATGCAATTGTGAAATGATTTTTCACTATTGTTTTGTAGCGTATAAATAACCAAATTAAATATACAATAAAGGAGTTGAATATAAAGAAAGTCTCGTAATATTGACATCGTCGTAATACATAGCCCACACTCTCTAACAGGAACAGGTTCACAAACCACTATGTTAGTTATAAAAAAACAAATTGCAAGTATACTACTAGGTACATAGAAATATGAATGTTCCGTTCGAAACCATCCCCGCTGAATTTCATAGAACTTTTTCAGAAATTGATTCGACTGATTGGTTCTGTGTTTTAACAGCTGTCTTAGCTAAATGTGTGGAACGTGACGTTTTTGAAGCGTTTTCCAATTATTTAAGACTTCCAGGATAGATTTCATCCAGGAACTTCTTTTCTGCTCGATACAGAATTTTATATATATCATTTGTTAGGTATTAATACAATTCAATTTCATGCTGTATCCCGCGCACAGCCGGGTAGGCAGAGGGACCCTCGTGTTAACACACTCCGTTCCCCATTTTCCACTGAATTCTGGAGGTATTGCGTGTTGAGTGGCGGAACTCAACGCCGCATGTTAGGTAGTGGTTACCTATAAAATATAAATATTAATTGAGTTGAAATCGAACCCATAACTATAACTTGTACTGACCCCACTTTAATAGCGTCATGAAGATTTGCATACTAATAAATATATTGTTTGAGACTTGAATATATATAATATATATTTCTTATATTTACAGATTATTATCATATTCGCTGTATCAGTACAGATTCACTCAAGTATCGGTGGAGAGATGCAAGAAAAAGGGCAAGTTTCGTCTAATTCACCAATGTAAGTACAAACTCGTGTATATTTTATTTTAATTTAACAATTTGTTATTGACTACAAACTGAGTTATCAGATCCTCTTATTAGACTGCCCTATTACTTCTGTAGTCAAAGAGAGCTTAGTGTTGAGATACACCACATTAGAGACATTTCGTGTTGAATGATTGGACTGAACGCCGCCGTTTGCCCAAACCGACTTTCTTCAGTCAAAGTTGCCTCCATTTGTTATTTAGTCTTTTAAAATATAGCAAATAAGTATAATAAACACACATACATGCACACACAAAACACTTGTGGTTTCCAAGCACGTTTTGCATACGAGTGGGTATGAAATGACAATTTTCTATCAATAGACCAATCACTAAATTTATTACCAGTTTATTTGGCAGTATTGTGTTGGACGTGGCCTAAGGGCCTTTGTTCTAGACTCGCAGTGCTCAAAGGATGTAATACAATTAGGCCATGTTGATTTCGAATATTCAAAATTAAATTGTATATATTATAGGTATTTGTATGGTATTTTATATTATAAGTTATGGCTTCGTTATGGGAATTGCATTAGTATGTGTTACTACTAGAGCTGGTTAACTTTTACCTATATCAGCTGTTTTCCAATATTACGCTGTATTTTGCATGTAGCAGGGTAAAGGGAACCTGGTGCTTAAACATTCCGTCACCCACTTCCTGCCCAATTATCGAGACATTGCGCGTTGAGTGGCGGAAGTAAAAGTTTTTTGGCCAGAGGCGGGGATGAATATAATTTATTTCCCCGACTGGGAATCGAACCTCTAATAACGGTTAACGGCCACTCAATATAATGGATTAAAACATGAGTACAATCAAAATAATTAATAGTCCTAATATAATTACTAACCAACGTCGTCGAGAACGGAGTGGCTTAACACTAGGTTCCCTCTGCATACCTTGCTGTGTGCGGGATACAGGGTGAAATACACACAGCAGGGTAGGCAGAGGGAACTTAGTGCTAAGACACTCCGTTACCCACTTTCTGCCGAATTCTGGAGGCATTACGCAGAGCGAAGAAATGGAAATATAAACGTACATAAATAGTTCACTTCCTCTAGTGGGGATCGAACCCACAACCGTCGCGTTACAGTCACACCCTTGTGCCGCTGCGCCACGACCACTCACTTTGTTTTACCTAACTGTATTTGCGAGCGCCAGTCGACTCACATTTTGCTCATTCGTCTCGTTAATTCAATATCATTTAGTTTCCGTGAACTGTTTACTCAGCAACTAGATATTTTAGAAGACATCACTATGTGTTTTTTTAATTGCATTTTAAACAATACGATTGCAGTACTTAATTAGTTCGTAAATAAAATTTAGTTTCGCTAGTTTTTTTAGGTTCACGCTGTTTCCCGCATGTAATGTAGGGCAAACAGAGGTAACCTATAGTTAATTTTCGAAGGATTCCGTGTTGAGTGGCGGAACTGAACGCCGCGCTTTATCTTGTTACCAGAGCGAGTGGAAATCGGTCATAACGGTGGCGTTGTCAAACGGCCATTTTTCAGGCTTTTTTTTCTAACTAAACAATTATTTTTTTGTTGATTTACAACTGTTCATATTACATATTTTTTAATATATCTATCAATAAATTTATTTCCCTCTTTCAGTTCATCTATAGAATATACCTATATAGATAGTACTGTTAAATTTTTGAAGTTTTCATTTTCAGTTAATAATAATGTTAAAACTTTCTGATATTAATAATTAAAAGCATTCCACGCACGTGCTCAGAGGTTCATTGAACTCTCACGTGGACTAAAGTAAATATATTTATGTATTTTGTTTATTGGGTAGTCATGCATAAATTTATTATTGAGCTTAATTTATTTTAACTTCAATAGTCGCGGGTTCGATGACGATCTGACGTTCGATTCGGAGTTGTGTTCCGCCATCCAACATGTGTCACATTCGGAATACTGAAGAACGGAGTGTATTGACACTGACCTTTTAGTAGAGATTGTCTGTTTAAAAATGTATTTACTTTAAGTCACATTATTTCTTTTAGAGATAGATCATCACACCATCACCACGAAACCCCTAAATTCCAAGGGATTTGGAAGAAAAAGTTTATTTGGAAACCGCGATGGGTGAAAACTTGGCAAGAGAAGAAAATATACGTAGCCGTATGGAAGAGGATGTGGGGACCTGCCGAGGTTAAGGAGTGGGTACCAATACCTAAACCACCACCTGGCTGGTTCAAGAGTGGTCCTGGCAACTACTTTGTCAAGAAACCACACTGATCTGAATATTACAACTAAAATTCTCACAACAAAAATGAATTATTTTTTCGAAGAATTACTTTAATTATTGTTGTTGAATGTATAAAGTGTATAACTTAGTAAATATAAGGCCAGCCTGACGCTCTCTGGTATTCCAGAAATTGCGGCCGTTTGAGAGCCCTTAGTTTTTACCAAAAATAGTTTGTGGTTATTTATTTTTTATTTAGTCTACGAGTATAATAGTATATGTCTCACTAGTTATTTAGGTAATACTTGTTAATAGGAAAAATAATTTATTTATTTAAAAAATAAACTTAAATAGTCCTCCCGACATCAAACTAAGACTAAACTGTCAAAGAGAAATTTCCGGCATAATTTAAGTTCACTATGACTTTCTCACTAATCGAGTTACGTTTACATTTAAAGTGTGGGAACTAGTGGCTAGTGCTATCAAGTAGCGAGGAGTGCTCCACTCTCCAGAGTTGCAATACCATTACGACACATAGTGAGACTAAATTGAAATGTATTTAGTTGGAGGTCTACGTACATAGATTAGCTGCGGAAAGGGAAGTCCCATTTCGATTTTGCATCATCATACTTCAACGAAGCAATCAAGTTAAGTAAATAGATAGATAGATATCCATTAGATTGCAATATATTGGGAACACGTTAGGAATGTGCCACATATTGTAATATTTGAGAATGGACATTGGCTTGGGCGAGAGAAGAAAAATTGTGGCTAAAGTTACAAAGGCCCGTATTTAAGAACCGCTGTCAACTATGACGTCGATGTAGATATGCTTTAGTAATCTCAAGATTGCTCTCAAGATCGATCTCAGAGTTGAGTACGATTAATAAATACGGGCCTTAGTTATTCACTTTTTTAAAAGGTATAATAAAGTATATTAGTAAAGATCTTAATGTATGTTTTTTTTTCATTACATTATAAGAAAAAAAATATTGTATCGATACCAATTTATATTTAGTATCGCAAAGCACTTTTCATTATAAGAGGCAATCTTTCTGTATTTTAACTATATAGTCAATAATTATCATCAGGAAGTACCATATCCAGCTTTTTCTTTGTTTTCTGTCTTAAGAGAGAAAGTCTCTTGTTTTCCCTTTCTGTAATTACTTATTATTATAAGATATTATTTTAAAGATAAATTATTATTTAAAATACTTTTGTGGAATGCTAATATCCTACTAACATTATAAATGTGTAAGCTTATAAGGATGGGTGTTTGTTCTACTTTCACGCAAAAACTACTGAACAAATTTAGATGAAACTTTACAACAGAACATAGGGTACAATTTACGTAAAGATTTTGTATAATTTGGCTATGGTATAATATGGGTTTCTAATTTTCTATTATATTATATAATATATGAAACGCTTACATTGTTACAGCGAATTTTCATTAAACTAGCACATTTATTGAAATTTGCTGAATGAAATTACAGGCGAGTGTTGTAAGTGTAATTTCTTAATTAATTTATTATTTTTAATAAAATATATTGTTACTTATATTGTGTTAAAATTATTGTCGATTTTAGCTACTTTGTAAAATATTTTGGTTTATACCTTAACTTACTTAAGTGTATCAATTTTTACAAGAAATATGTACAACTTGACCTCATATCATGAAATTAATACGAAACAGCTATTAAGTAACAACGATAACGCCAAGTGCAAATCGAACTCGTAACCATCGCTATATACTGAGACACTTTAATACATCGTCTCATCGAAGCAAACTATACAAGTTGTCTATCACGAACATAGGTATAGTGTTTATAGTACTTATAATTATTGTATTTTATATATACTGAGAACAGTGTGATTGTAAAACCGATTTATATTTCTATTTCTTCGTTCTGGTGTAGAGGCGCTGAGTTCTGGCACTCAACATGCTGTGCCTCCAGAATTCGGCAGAACGGAGTGTCTTTACATTAGAAGAATGAAAGAAAGATGAATGCCGTGGAAATGCGATCTCTTCGTAGGATATGCGGAATCAGATTAGCAGATCGAATCCGCAATGAAGAGATACACAGAATGGCAGGTACTAGCGAGGACGTCATGGTAAGAATGAAGAAGCACGTGCTCAGCTTGTTTGGGCACGTCGAACGAATTAGTGACGAAAGAATGACAAAAAAGATCTATGACGGAAAAGTGAACGGTAAGAGAGGTAGGGGGAGTCCTCGGTTGACCTTCGAAATCACAGTATGAAAGATACTGGAGGAAGGTCACGTAAAAAGCATGAGAACCGCCCGGTGGGCATGTATGAAGAGGTTGATGACTGTGGACGAGGCGAAAGAGGTATGTAGAGACCATAGCGCTTGGCGCTCCGTGCTCTCTGAATACCCTGCTACGAATAAAGCGTGAAGCTGTGTTGTGTTGTTTTTGTGATTTTC